>OX465295.1:144229957-144428566 GCA_949987735.1 Leucophora obtusa
GCATGCAAACAATTTGAAATTGCTGCTTGAGAAACTCCGAATGATTTTGCAAGTTCTTTTTGAGTTTAACAACAATCTTCATCGAGAAATGCCACCAATTCATCTCTTCCAGCTTTTTTGGCTGACCTGTGCGGTCTTTGTCTTCCGTGTCAAAATCAACACTTCTGAACCGCACAAACCATCTTTAGCACGTTGAAATCTATGGAACATATTCAATTGATGAAGTAAAGCAAAACTTTTCGCAAATAATGCTTTTTTGGCACAAAATTCGAGATTTTTTAAGCAAAGAAAAACTTTGTTGTTTACACTATTTCGTTCAATGACCAAATGAGAATTAATGACAGATGTTTACTATATTTTACGAAATGTTGTAAACGTGTAAAAAAGTTTTGTAAATATATAAATATTTTGTAAAAATACAAAATAATTTTGTTTATTCTACAAAAAATATTAATGAATAAATCTAAAATATTTGTAAAATATACAAACGAAATCGTTAAATAAAAAAAATTTTGTATGTTTACTCAATGGTATTTGGTAATATTACGATATTTTTGTACATTATGCAAACATTTTTTCATTAAACTTTATTTGTATAATTTACGAAATTCTTAAATTTAATCAATTTTTTACCATCAAGTTACTACAAACATTTTGTAGTATTACAATTTTTTTGTACTTTATACTAAAAATAATTTACAAAATCGTGTTTGTATTATTTACGAAATTTGTAAATTTATGAAATTTGTTGTATACAAAATATTTGTGATATAAACCAAAGGTTTGCATATTGTACGAAAAAATATTTACGAAAAATATTTTCGTATTTTTAAGCATGGCTTATTATGAGTGTAAGCACTTCTTCTAAATTAAACCTAATAGATTAGGAAAAATTGTTGTATCCAAAAACTCTTTGACACTGAAATGTATTTTATATTCTAGGTTTGATATGAAAGTTATAGGATTTGGTATACTTTTTCTTAAAAAACTATAACAGGCACTGCAAAAATTTTAAAATTTAGGGAACATTCCTATTACCATATCCTGAGAATTTTTTCATATGAGAATCTCCATTGTGTTTCCTATGAAAATATTATTTAATTTTTAAATGATTTTTACAAAACAGAACATTAAAATTTTGTAATTATTTCAGTAAAGAAAACTAACTAAACATTCAAAAAATTTCGAAATGGGGTTGAGCAGATTTTCCCGAACCCCTTTTTTGGTACTTTTTGGAACAACTTCTACTTCTAGCAAGAAGAGTATAAGACTAGGAGATGCAATCGGACATCATACAGAACATTGTGGCGTTGTCAGACAGTCGATCGAAAAAGTGAAAATAAATTGCCAGAAATTAAAAAAAAAATGTTAGTAATGAGAAAAAAATTACAAAAAATATGCAAATATCGAAAATAAAAAAAGGCAGAAATTAGTGATCAAATTTCATTCTCCAAAATTTTTATTTTCAGATAGTTCATAAATTATTGCACTTTTTTAATTTCTGATATTACCAATATTTTTCTTATTTTTTTTCTTATTTTTCTCATAGTTTAGAGATTTTTTTGCCTCTTTATTCAAATTTTTAATTTTTTATTTTCTGCGAAAATTCCCAGGAAAAAGATTGGTTGGAATTCGATCAAAACCATTAAAATGAATATGCCAGGAATACTACACCAAAAATATTTTACTACCCGAGTAAAAAAAATTGATCTCGCGTAATATCTAATTATATCCAATTTGATATTGTTTAAGATCTGCTGTAATATCTAGCTGATCCAATTAGATCTCAAAATTGGGTGTATCCAATCATATCGTATTAGATCCCATTGTATATATGGGGATAAACTAAGATCAAGTTATATCTCAAAATTGGGAGGTCCAGTGATATCTTTGGGGATAAACCTAGATCTATTTTGATCCGAAAATTGGCGGATCCAGCTATATATTTGCGGATATTTTTAGATCTAATTTGATCCGAAAAATGGCGGATCCAATTAGACCCAGCTATATATTTGGGGATAAACTTAGATCTAATTTGATCTCAATTTTGGCAGATCAAATTAGATCCCGCAATATATTTGTGGATAAACGTATATCTAATTTGATCCGAAAAAGTGGCAGATCGAATTAGATCTAGCTATATATTTGGGGATAAACTTAGATCTAATTTGATCCGAAAAATGGCACATCGAATTAGATCCAGCAATATATTTGTGGATAAACTTAGATATAAATTGATCTGAAAAATGGCAGATCAAATTAGATCCAGCAATATATTTGTGGATTAACTTAGATCTAATTTGATCCGAAAAATGGCACATCGAATTAGATTCAGCAATATATTTGTGGATAAACTTGGATATAAATTGAATAGAAAAGTGGCAGATCAAATTAGATCCAGCAATATATTTTGGGATTTAGTAGATCTAATTTGATCCGAAAAAGTGGCAGATCGAATTAGATCCTGCAATATATTTAGGGATAAACTTGGATGTAAATTTATCCCAAAAATGCCAGATCGAATTAGATCCAGCAATATATATGTGGATAAACTTAGATCTAAATTTATCCGAAAAATTCCTAATCGAATAAGATCCAGCAATATATATGGGGATAAACTTGGATCTAACTTTAACCGAAAAATGGCCGATCAAATTAGATCCAGCAATATATTTGGGGATAAACTTGGATCTAAATTTATCAGAAAAATGGCAGATCGAATTAGATCCAGCAATTTATTTCGGTATTAAAATGGCAGATCGAATTAGAAACAGCAATTATTTGGGGATTGACATCTAAAAGTATCCATAAAAATAACAGATAAAATTAGATGCCGCATTATATTTGGGTACTACGTAAGATCTCCATTTATTTGGGATTAAATAAGATCCCAGACATATATTGCCAACTGGCAGATCGAATTAGATCCAGCAATTTATTTCGGTATTAAAATGGCAGATCGAATTAGAAACAGCAATATATTTGGGGATTGACATCTAAAAGTATCCATAAAAATTACAGATAAAATTAGATGCCGCATTATATTTGGGTACTACGTAAGATCTCCATTTATTTGGGATTAAATAAGATCCCAGACATATATTGCCAACTGTTCAAAAAATAATAGACTGGCAGAGCACTGATTGTATAAAAATTACAATATTTTGTTAAAATAAGGTTTAAACTCAGAAGGTAACGAGTTCAATATGCATTTCTTTTACAAAATTAATTTTTTTTATAAAATTAAAATTTTTTTTTCTATACATTTTTTTATAAAATTATATATTTATTTTTTTTATTAAATTGAAATCTTTGAATAAAATAATTTTATTTACATCTTTTTGACGCTCTACACCATTTCCAATTGAATTAATTGTTTTAAGATTTATCATTTGTATTTCAGAAATAATCAATTGAATTTCAGTTTTATCAATTGTGTTTCAGAACTCATCAATTATTTTTCACATTTATGAATTGTATTTCAGAACTAGTCAATTGAAGTTCAGTTTTATCAATTGTGTTTCAGAAATTATTAATTGTATTTCCGAAATTCACAACTATATTTCAGAAATTATCAAACTGTATTTCAGAAATTATCAATCGTATTTCCGAAATTATGAAATGTATTTGAGAAATTTTTCTCTATTAGCCATGAAATTCTGAAATAGATTTCATTATTTCTGGACACAACTAAATAAATAAATAATTAAATTTGCGTAATATTGTAGTTTCTGAAGTGCAAATAATATTTTGTGATATACAATTAAAATTTTCTAAAATACATTTAATAATTTCTGGAATACCTTTTTTCAATGCTTATAAGTTAGCTCGAAATGCTTTTATCATTCATTTAATTTGTAGCTATCACACATCTATAACAAGTCTCGTTAGATTAGAGTGTAGAGGTCTTGGCTGACAATCTAGTGGACTGGGTTAAATTTCATGTTTTTAAAAGCAAATATTAAAAAAGTTTTCTCAATTTTTTGAAAAATGATTTTTGAAATCAATTTTTTTGCCAAGATAGTTAATGCAACGTTCTGCCAACGCATAACCGACCATCGCCAACGGTTTGCCAGCATTGTGCCGATTATATTTTTCTGTCTGGGATGTTAAACTTAAACCTATTGTATATTAACATTAATTAACACTATATTTTTATTTTTAGGAAATAAATTTTTATTTTATTATAAGTTAACATTAAATTAAATTTTAGATAATGGCACCAATTTGTAGTTGTAATTATTATATATTAAATCGTATATTCATAAACATCCTATACAGTTAGACGAGGTTTATGCAACTATTTAACTTTATAAAGTGTTTATAAATTATAACTTAAATGTACAAATATATATGTTAAATGTACGTGAACAAATTGTTGATATGGACCCACAAATTGTATCTCAACTGATATTGGAATTATTGTACCATTACCATACATCAATATATATTGAATGATATACATATATTACAATATATGACACTGTATTATAAATATTGTTAATGAAGTAACATATCTGATAATATTTTTTATAGCGCCATACAGTTTTACATTATTCAAATTAAACCATATATGGAATTGTATTCAAAATGTTGATGTGGTACCAAATTTGACCATATATTGTTTAAATTGTGCCATATATGACAATATATTGTTTAAATGATACCATATATGTCTATATATTAATATTGTTTAAATGACACCTTATATCAATATATATGGGACTATATATGGTAGCATATATTATCATATCTGCATCTGTATTAAAAATGTCGTTCATCAGGTACCATATATGAGCATATATTGTTAAAATGGCACCATATATGACAATACATGGTTTAAATGGCACCATATATGGTAATATATTGCTTAAATAACACCATATATAAATATATATGGCACTATATATGGTAGCATATATTATCATATGTGGAACTGTATTAAAAATATTGTTCATGAGGTACCATATATGGGCATATATTGTTGAAATTGCACCATATATGATAATATATGGTTTAATGGTACCATATATGATAATATATGGTTTGAATGGCACCATATATGATAATATATGGTTTGAATGGCACCATATATGACGGTATTCAATTTGATACGGTATTTTAGCGATAACGGTATTATAACGTTAACGGTAACCAACCTTGCTTTTAACAAATTATTGGTATCTCCAGTCAATTTTAAAATTAGTATCAGTTTAGTAATTCTATGCAGTAGAAGCAGCCATTTATTTAGTGAATATACAAGAAAATTGGTGTTACCTATAACCTTTATAAAAAAAATTTCAATATTCGAAATTGGTAACTACAAATACAGGTATCCTAATCAAATACGACCTTAAAGTCGAGTTTCTGTAGAACCAACCGAATTGTGGATTACATTGATAACACACACAACTATTGATTGGTATTGGTAAACGAATTTTTTACTATATTTGTTTTCCAAGCAAAACATATAAATTCAAAATTAGACTTCAAATCTAATAAGTGTTTGTGGTGTAGTCGGCAGAGAGTTGGGCTAGTACGACGGATTTCCGAGTTCAAATCCCGGAAAAGACAAAAATTTATATGTTTTTTTTTTTAAATTAAAATAAAATATTCATATGTATAAACAGTAAATATGGCTAAGAAATTTAAAAGTAGTTGTGGTGCAGTGGGTAAGAGCGTGAATGGCCGGGTTCAATGCCAGAAAATTAAAAAAAAGTTTTTTAATTTCAATAAAGTTTTGTGGAAGATAATAATATTTATGTGGAACATAATATTGAATTAGACAACCGAATATTGGCTTTCACGACGAAAAATATAATTTAATATAAAGATAGTTGTCGTAACCGCACGAATTCGATTGGCAACAAATTCGGTGGCCACAACTGAGACTGTGGTGCTACCATGGCATCATACCGTAATTGACGCAATTATTTTGTCCGATGTCCGGTTCGATGTGCGACCCGATAGCGATTGGGACCCTAGTCTTATACCGTTCTTGCATCTAGGTTATAAAATACCGTAAAAGATACGAAAAATGTTTAGCCCCCCTTGAGTGAATCCTGGATCCGCGCCTGCCCACCAGATTTCATTTGCTACAACCCAAATGTATTACCCTAATGTCAGAAAATTAAAGCTCCGAAAAAATCATTAAAGTTTTTCTATAAACCCAGCAGAATTTTTTTTTATTTTTTTGGTAACCGAACGTAGGGGTCGCCTTTTTAAATTTTTTTTCATTGGATTTTTTATAGCAAAACACTGGTCTCATCGAGGCAAAAAATCGATATGTTACACTTTAAAATCCGATTTTAATTGCCGAAGCTATAAGGAAAAATTGAAAAAGAAGACCCCTACGTTCGGGAAAAAATTTTTTTTTTGGAATTGCCTTGCAAAAGTAGTTTACATTTGAGGGTGTACCGCGCACTTTTTTTTTTGCCTGTAAGGTGGTATGGTCTAATGGCCATATATTTATCTGCCCATGTGAAAATCGAAATATATATGAACATACATCATCATACGTTGGCTCGTATGTGATCATGCATGGGCATACATAGTCATATACGTGCATGCATACTTCAATGTATGACCATACATGATCTCATATATTTCCATATAAATTTGGATCCGAAATTTGAGGGTATATGGAGGTATATGGCCAAATATGATCATATATGAGCATACATGAATCATATGTTAGCATATATGATCATATATGAACATATACGGTCATATACCCTCAAATTTCGGATCCAAAGATATATGGAAATATATTAGATCATGTATGGTCATACATTGAACTATGCATGTACGTATATGACAATGTATGTCCATGCATGATCATATACAAGTCAATGTATGATCATGTGTGTTCATATATATTTCCATTTTCACATGGGTGGTAATGATTTTATACATTGGTTTTAACCGAAAAACCAGGCTTGGTTAAACTAAAATTATAGTCCAAATAAATCACATCCGAAAACGGAATTTTTGGTTTTACTAACGATTGTCATATAAAAAAGCAAATCTACGTTCAAAAAACTAGCCTTTGATTAAAAAAAACTATGTTTCTTTTATTAAAAAATAGTAAGATTGCTTCAGATTTAAGGATTTATCAAAACTCAAATATTTACTATTAAATTATGTCAAACCCTTTTATTTTTATTATTGAATTAAAATCCTAATAAAGTGCTGCAATCGATTTAAATCTTTAAATCTTCAAAATTTAAACTATAGCAGTTTCTATTGTTGCTGCTCTTTAATGACCTTTGATACCGTGCTGTGACTTTAAATTATCACTCTGTCAGCAATGCGTCAAATATTATGTATAACAGGAAATGACAAACTATTATGAATGCTATTTGATTGTGTATACGCATAGTTATATTGCTGACGGCATCGTAAATAGTCCATTCATGATATGAATATTTTCCATAACTACCCAGTGTAGAAAATCATTACCAGATGTATGGTTACGTAACTATATACCTGACAGTGGTAACTAGCTACTTTTATTATATCATTTCTTATTACTTTTGAATAGCTATGTCGCGCAAAATTATGAGTAACATATCAGAATACGAAAAATCAGAAACTACCAGCATTGGCAAAAGTAATGAGCCTAAAAGTAGATTTCCAAAATTTTTTTTTAATTTTTATTCTCTGTAATTTACTTGTATGATCTCAAATCTAACAGAAAATATTCATTTAAAATAAGTTTTATAAAAAAAAAATTTGATTGTAAATTTTTTTAAATAAAATTTGTTTGCGCCGCGAATCGAACCTGGGACCATCTCATCTCAATTGGAAATGGTGTAGAGCATCAAAAAGATGCAAATAAAATTATTTTTTTTTTTTAAATTCAATTTAATAAAAAAAATATAATTTTATAAAAACATTTATAGAAAATAAAATTAAAATTTTATAAAAAGAAAATTTTTTTATAAAAAAAATGCATAGCCGTGAACGGTATCGAACTCGAGACCTTCTGAGTTTAAACCTTATTTTAACAAAATATTGTAATTTTTATAAAATCAATGCTCCGCCAGTGTATTATTTTTTGAACTGTTGTCAATATCTGTCTGGGATTTTATTTAATCCCAAATAAATGGAGATCTTACGTAGTACCCAAATATAATGCGGGATCTAATTTTATCTGTCATTTTTCTGGATAGTTTTAGATCTTACTTAATCCCCAAATACATTGCTGGATCTAATTCGATCTGCCATTTTAATACTGAAATAAATTGCTAGATCTAATTCGATCTGCAATTTAGGGGATAAATTAAGATCTTACCAAATCCCCAAATATATAACTGGATTTAATTCGATCTGCAATTTATCGAAAAAGTTAAGATCTTACGCAATCCCGAAATATATTACTGGATCTAATTTTTGATCTGTCATTTTTTGGATATATTTAGATCTTACTTAATCCCCAAATATATTGCTGGATCTAATTCGATCTGCCATTTTTCGGATCAAATTAGATCTAAGTTTATCCACAAATATATTGCTGGATCTAATTCCATCTGCCATTTTTCGGATCAATTTAGATCTAAGTTTATCCCCAAATATATTGCTGGATCTAATTCGATCTGCCACTTTTTCGGATCAAATTAGATCTAAGTTTATCCACAAATATTTTGCTAGATCTAATTCGATCTGCCAAAATTGAGATCAAATTAGATCTAAGTTTATCCACAAATATATAGCTCTATCTAATTCGATCCGCCATTTTTCGGATCAAATTAGATCTAAGTTTATCCACAAATATATCCCTGGATCTAATTCGATCCGCCATTTTTCGAATCAAATTAGATCTAGGTTTATCCCCAAAGATATCATTGGACCTCCCAATTTTGAGATATAACTTGATCTTAGTTTATCCCCATATATACAATTGGATACACCCAATTTTGAGATCTAATTGGATCAGCTAGATATTACAGCAGATCTTAAACAATATCAAATTGGATATGATTAGATATTGCGCGAGATCAATTTTTTTACTCGGGTACTTACACTTTGGTCGCATAACACATTATTTTAACATGGGGGTGTCATTGGGGGTAAATGGTTGCCTAAATCTTACCGGTACATGCTAAAATAAGTGATCACCAAGGAAGTACTGAAATAAGTTGTTACTTCCCGAGTAAAAAAATTATATATAATCATATGTGGCATATATTACAATATATAATTAGACATGTGGTTATGTATATCCATATATAATTATATATGACGTTTTTTCCGAAAAATTTTCCTTATGTTATGCCATATATAATTTCATCTAATTAGATATCGGCCTTCGTAATATTAGATATGGCATATATAATTATATATTACATAACACGGTTGATCTTATTACATATATAGTTATATATAGAACTATATCTTAATATATATGGTGGCATTTTAGCAATATATAATTATATATGGTATCATTTAAATAATATATAATTATATATGGTGAAAGTTAAACTAGATATTATCATATATGGTGCCATTTAAACAATATATGGTCATATATGGTACCTCATAAACCAAATCTTTAATTCAGTTCCAGATATGATAATATATGGTACTATATATAGTGCGATATATATTTGTATATGGTGTTATTTAAGCTATATATTATCATATATGGTGCCATTCAAACCATATACTATCTTATATGGTACCATTCAAACCATAAATTATCATATATGGTATCATTTAAACCATATATTATCATATATGGTGAAATTTCAACAATATATGCCCATATATGGTACCTCATGAACAATATTTTTAATACAGTTCCACATATGATAATATATTCGACCATATATAGTGCCATATATATTTATATATGGTGTTATTTAAGCAATATATTACCATATATGGTGCCATTTAAACCATATATTATCTTATATGGTGCCATTTCAACAATATATGCTCATATATGGTACTTCATGAACAACATTTTTAATACAGTTCCAGATATGATAATATATGCTACTATATAGTGTCATATATGTTTATATATGCTGTTATTTAAGAAATACATTAACATATTTGGTGCCATTTAAACCATATATTGTCATATATGGTGCCATTTCAACAATATATGCTTATATATGGTACCTGATGAACGACATTTTTAATACAGATGCAGATATGATAATATATGCTACCATATATAGTCCCATATATATTGATATATGGTGTCATTTAAACAATATTAATATATAGACATATATGGTATCATTTAAACAATATATTGTCATATATGGCACAATTTAAACAATATATGGTCAAATTTGGTACCACATCAACATTTTGAATACAATTCCATATATGGTTTAATTTGAATAATGTAAAACTATGTATGGCGCTATAAAAAATATTAACAGATATGTTACTTCATTAACAATATTTATAATACAGTGTCATATATTGTAATATATGTATATCATTCAATATATATTGATGTATGGTAATGGTACAATAATTCCAATATCAGTTGAGATACAATTTGTGGGTCCATATCAACAATTTGTTCACGTACATTTTAACATACATTATGTACATTTAAGTTATAATTTATAAACACTTTATAAAGTTAAATAGTTCCATAAACCTCGACTACCTGTATAGAATGTTTATGAATATACTATTTAATATATAATAATTACAACTACAAATTGGTGCCATTATCTAAAATTTAATTTAATGTTAACTTATAATAAAATTAAAACGTATTTCCTAAAAATAAAAATATAGTGTTAATTAATGTTAATATACAATAGGTTTAAGTTTAACATCCCAGACAGAAAAATATAATCGGCACAATGCTGGCAAACCGTTGGCGATGGTCGGTTATGCGTTGCATTAACTATCTTGGCAAAAAAATAGATTTCAAAAAACATTTTTGAAAAAACTGAGAAAAATTTTTTTAATATTTGCTTTTAAAAACATGAAATTTAACCCAGTCCACCAGATTGTCAGCCAAGACCTCTACACTCTAATCTAACGAGACTTGTTATAGATGTGTGATAGCTACAAATTAAATGAATGATAAAAGCATTTCGAGCTAACTTATAAGCATCGAAAAAAGGTATTCCAGAAATTATTAAATGTATTTTAGAAAATTTTAATTGTATATCACAAAATATTATTTGCACTTCAGAAACTACAATATTATGCAAATTTAATTATTTATTTATTTAGTTGTGTCCAGAAATAATGAAATCTATTTCAGAATTTCATAGATAATAGAGAAAAATTTCTCAAATACATTTCATAATTTCGGAAATACGATTGATAATTTCTGAAATACAGTTTGATAATTTCTGAAATACAGTTGTGAATTTCGGAAATACAATTAATAATTTCTGAAACACAATTGATAAAACTGAACTTCAATTGACTAGTTCTGAAATACAATTCGTAAATGTGAAAAATAATTGATGAGTTCTGAAACACAATTGATAAAACTGAAATTCAATTGATTATTTCTGAAATACAATTGATAAATTTTAAAACAATTAATACAATTGGAAATGGTGTAGAGCGTCAAAAAGATGTAAATAAAATTATTTAATTCAAAGATTTCAATTTAATAAAAAAATAAATATGTAATTTTATAAAAAAATGTATAGAAAAAAAAATTTTAATTTTATAAAAAGAAATTCATTTTGTAAAAGAAATGCATATTGAACTCGAGCCCTTCTGAGTTTATACCTTATTTTAACAAAATATTGTAATTTTTATACAATCAGTGCTCTGCCAGTCTATTATTTTTTGAACAGTTGGCAATATATGTCTGGGATCTTATTTAATCCCAAATAAATGGAGATCTTACGTAGTACCCAAATATAATGCGGCATCTAATTTTATCTGTCATTTTTATGGATACTTTTAGATGTCAATCCCCAAATATATTGCTGTTTCTAATTCGATCTGCCATTTTAATACCGAAATAAATTGCTGGATCTAATTCGATCTGCCATTTTTCTGATAAATTTAGATCCAAGTTTATCCCCAAATATATTGCTGGATCTAATTTGATCTGCCATTTTTCGGTTAAATTTAGATCCAAGTTTATCCCCATATATATTACTGGATCTAATTCGATTAGGAATTTTTCGGATAAATTTAGATCTAAGTTTATCCACATATAAATTGCTGGATCTAATTCGATGTGCCGTTTTTCGGATCAATTTAGATCTAAGTTTATCCCCAAATATATAGCTAGATCTAATTTGATCTGCCACTTTTTCGGATCAAATTAGATATACGTTTATCCACAAATATATTGCGGGATCTAATTTGATCTGCCAAAATTGAGATCAAATTAGATCTAAGTTTATCCCAAATATATAGCTGGATCTAATTGGATCCGCCATTTTTCGGATCAAATTAGATCTAAAAATATCCGCAAATATATAGCTGGATCCGCCAATTTTCGGATCAAAATAGATCTAGGTTTATCCCCAAAGATATCACTGCACCTCCCAATTTTGAGATATAACTTGATCTTAGTTTATCCCCATATATACAATGGGATCTAATACGATATGATTGGATACACCCAATTTTGAGATCTAATTGGATCAGCTAGATATTACAGCAGATCTTAAACAATATCAAATTGGATATAATTAGATATTGCGCGAGATCAATTTTTTTTACTCGGGTTGTAATATTAAATTCACTAGTTAGCTAAAGTAAGTACATACTTGTATGGAGTGAAATAAGTCGTTACACATTGGTACAAATTTAATTGGTAACAAAGAGAGAATAAAATAAGACGTTACCTGTAATGACTTTGTTTAAAAGAACACCCATATTTACAGCAATGTAATTAGATTCTAAATTTTTATTAAATCGTACTTTCGCATAATAAGTAGTTATAATATAATACGAATAACTTATTATTTTTACCCTTATTAAAAAGTTATTATTAAACACAATATCGGTAATATATTATTTTAAAGGCTACAAATAAGTAGTGATATATCACCATATCGGTAACTCATTATTTCATACCTTCCACATAAGTATTGATGTATCACAATATTAGTAACGTATTACTTTAGGTTTCTAAGTTAAACCAAGGGTAAAGGAGTACCCATTGCCAGGCAATGCGTGGAAAAGGTTAAACCCATTACCAAGGTTTTGCTGAGTTGTTCTGACTAAATAATCTGTGGTTCATTTTATCAAGAGTTAAAAAAAAGGAAATGTAATTCGAATTTAAGTAAATGTTAGTGGTCCTGTTTTCAAGTGAAATTTAATTTTTTTTTAAATACATTTGCAGCGGTCTTTACATATAAAATATTTTAAGTGTAAATCAGAGAAACAAGCTAGCCGCCGTAAGCCGTTTAAGCCGCCGCCGCCGGTCATTTTTGCCTCAGCCGCCGCCGCCGATTTTTTTCGGCTCATTTCGGCTGGAAGTATCAATTTTCCAAAATAAAAAAATTAAAAGCAAATGTCATTTTTAAAACAAATTTTCTACTTCATCATTTCCTGAACCATCAAGAGTATTTCTTTTTAGTTCAAAAAAAAAATAAAAGAACCAGTTTTATAGTCAGAGCTAAGAAGGATTTTTTCATAAATATTTCTTAAGTTGGAAGTTTGGCTTGAAAACTATGACAGATTTCGCTGAAATTTGGATATGCAATAGAGGAGAGAATCCAAATGAATACGTATTTAGCACCAATAGTTTTGGATACAAATTACACAGTGTTACAAAATAAAATAAAAAATTTACAAATATACATTTCAAATGACCAAGTGTAGATTGTAGGCAGAGCTTCGAAAGAATTAGTTCAATTTTGGCTTAATTCGCACAAAACCGAATTCAGCTTTAGAAATTGAATATGTATTATTCCATCAAACCATTCCTTTATAATTAATTCATAGGTTTCATTCCCAAAGTTTAATATTAAATAGAATGCATTCTTATGTTGAATACATTCCTTATAGAATTACAATCAATTTGAATAATTAATTTTTTCATTAATTCTAATCTTTTACAAAATGGCTTATCAAAATTGTCATTTTATTCATTCAGTAAAAGATCTAAGGTATGAATATACTAATGATTCTGACAACACTTTAGTTTATAATTACAAATTAAATAAAAATGTGGCTTATTTTAGGGATTTAATATTGATATCATATACACAACCCATAAAAATAATTAAAAACGCAACATTTGTTTTAATCTTTTACAAACGGAACGAAACGTGAAAGATCATTATAAAAAGAATGAATTCATGAAAGAATTCATTCACTATGCATGAAAATTAAAAGAATGAAGCCAGTGAATGAATTCATAAGGAATGGTATAAACGAATGACATATTAGTAAATTTTAATTAAAAGTCCAAAAGTGAATTAATTCATTCGAATTTATGGTCGTAGGTTTGGTTAAGTAGATAACATCACATTTTTCAGAAATTTCAGTACACCTGAAATTATTATCAAAAGACACATTTTTAAGACATTGCGGACAAAAAATATGTTAAGTTATTTCTAGGTCGACTTATAAAATTGGGGAAATATTTACAATAATCGACGCTATTCTGAGTTCCGACACATTTTTAAGACATTGCGGAGGAACAAAATGTTAAGTTGTTTCTCGGTCGACTTATAAAATTAGGGAGATATTTACAATAATCGACGCTGTTCTGAGTTCCGAATCCACTAAAAAATTCTAAAGTGAAACATTCCGAATTTTTTTGCTGTTCTGTGATCCACATCCGAATTATTTTCTTCGTTTTATTTTGTTGCCAAAATTAATATGTTAAAATTTATTTTAAAATTTGTCAGTATGCTAAAATTTGTTGAAACAGTCAATTTCCGACATTTTGAATTTTGTGTGATTTTACAAAACCACTCTAATTAAAAAGTTTTGGAATTGAGAACAGGGGTGATAGTGTCAAAACTCTGTTTTTGACACTATCAGCAATTCAACCGATTTTGAATATTGTAACATTTTTGGAAAGACAAAAAATTTAGCTTTCCAAATATATACCTATAGAATTATTTATTTGTAACTGAAATATGTTGGCAGTTTTTTTTAGATATTAAAATTCATTTTTTTTGATTTGTATACTATGACGGCTTTTTTACAGTACATATTAAACAATTCTTTACTATTGTAATTTATTCTGAAAGTGAGTTTAGTTCTTAGTAAAATCAAATTCTTTTGTTTAAATTAATTGAAAATTGAAAAAGTTATAGTAATTTTTCTAAATATTTAGTGTAAATTGTTATTGTTACAAAAACAATTTGTATGGAAAACAACGCAACGCAAGGGGTTGCGTATTACAAAATAACCCCCTTAATTTCAGCTATTATCCCAGCAAAATCTTTCATTACCAAATAAGTGGTTATATAATAGAAATTCAAAGCTCCGCACAACTTATTTTTTGCGTCTAAGCTCATTATTTTTGTTTGGCGTGGTCGTTTTTATAAGTAGTCACGCTTACCCGCTCGCTTACGAAAAAATGAGAAATAAGTAGTTATGAGATTTTGAATAATAAGTGGTTACACATATGCTTACAAAAAGTTGAATTATATCCGATTGCTTACTTGATTCTTAAAAATAAGGAGTTAAGCAAATACCATTAGCTTAAGAAAATACATTCAGAGAAATTTAAGTTTTTTCTAATGTGTAATTTTAGGACTCGTCATAAAAATTTAAACATAAAACATATTTACATATAATAAATAAAAATGTATAAAATTTAACTGTGTAAAAAGTATTTATTTAAAATATTACGAGTAAGTCATTATATAAGACAACTCGATGTTCTTGTTTGCACAATCATTAAGGTTAATATTTTCAATTTTCTTATAAATGCAGAGATTCCATGTTTATAAAAAAATTTATAACTTTGACAATTTTAAAGCGATTAAAGTAGAACTTCATTTTACCCTGAATAAAGAAGATAAAAATTTGTTTTTTTTAAACAAAATATTGCAATTAAAAGCCGTCAAAATTAAACAAAATAAGAAAAAATTAAGAAAATCAGTTTTATTTGAAAATATTTCCACACAATTTTGTTGAATATATAAACATATGTGGGTGAAATCAAAAAATGTGATAAATTTTTCGGCCAAATTTGTGAGAAGCAAAAAGTGTTAATATTTCGGTTTTTTCTTATTACTACAACATTCTTTTATCTATTTATGTGCTAATTCATAAACAAAATTTATTTGGTTTTTGAAGCTTGCTATAGTTAAAGTACATATTTCGCTTAATAAAGAGTTATTAGAAATCCTGATTCATAATCTTATTTTAACTATAAATTAATTTTTCGATTTGATACTGGCAACACTATTGTTTATTTTCTCTCTTCTCCCAAATAAGTCGTAAGTGATGTACAAATTTAGTAAACGATTGACTCGGTAATCGGAAGTGAAAATGTATTTTCTTAAATTAGAAAACTAATGACATGCTAAGATAAATTTAAAAGCAATTAAAAATATTTTTTTTTATTTATAAAGCAAATCAATGGAAATGTGTGAAAAAAGTAATTTTTTAGAACATATTATCGGAAACATACATAAGTAATCGAATTTCGAATAATGTTTTGACAGTCTGTACATCACTATTGTTTTGTTTTTCTCTTTAATTTAATTTTAACATTTTATTGAAATTTTTTCGAAAAAGGTCATTGGCTACGCAATTGTTGTAGCTTTTTTCAGTTTGATAGATGCAAGTTGTTGGAAGCCACACATTCTAGGGATGGGATGGCTTTAATAAATCATTTCATGCCTGAAAATGAAATAATTAACAATTAAATGGTGGCTTCCTCACTCCAAACTTTATAAAAGGTTTAAAGTTAATGAGTATCGACTATAAACCTATATTATTTTTTTTTCGTTATTAAGCAAATATGAATACTGTTTTTCACAAATTAGCTTAAAATCCTGCAATAAGACTGTTGTAAAAGTTTATGAATTAGACCATTAGTATTTAAGAAAACGATAAATCCACCGGTGCTAGTTTCACCTTTCCTACATTGAAGTTATTGTACTGTGAATGTTTTAAGTAATAAATGAAAAAATGTTGTTATTTCTATAATATTGTTCGTTATTTTTAGTTTGTCATTTTAACTACATTTGCATTGAATTTTACAATTCAGCTATTAATTGTGTCTTGGTTATTTTTACCTTTTTTGCAGTTAATTGTACTAGATTTTAGTAGTTATTTAATAGTTAAAGTTGACTATGAAATTAGTTATTTTTACAGAATTTACAGTTATTGCCCTTCTAATTACATTTTTAGTTATTTCAATTGTAATTTTAAGTTATTTCTGCCCACATAATTCCTTGAGTGTATTCATAATAATTTTGAGGACTTTTCTGATATATGTATATAACAAATCGATTTGTAAAACAACTACAAAAATTCAACATCAGATCTAACTGTTGTACTGAATCGTTTTTATGCATAAGAGGTTTATAGCCAAATGTATAGACATTTTGTCGATTTTTATATGGGTGAAATCAAAAAATGTGATAAATTTTTGGGCCAAATTTGTGAGAAGCAAAAAGTGTTAATATTTCGGTTTTTCTTAATGGCATCAGTTTAGTCATTATAAACCTAATTGCAAAAAATCTGTTCTACAAGTTGTCGCAATAACTTTTTTTGTACAATTTTAATCTTTTGTTGTTGTAACGGAGTTTACATTTCCGCAAGCAAAAGATATAACAAAAAAAATTGCGTACGAATTTTCTTCAATTTATTAGTTTTTAGTATTTGGGTTTTCAACTTGCTTTCCAATGATATATAATTTGTGTTTATCAAATTGGCGGTTTCGCGAATAAAAATACAAATCATTCCGCGAAAAAAAATTTTTTTTTTTAATTTTGTATTTTTGTTCCTTTTAAATGCTTTTCAAAAATATAAAATTTTTTAAAATCCAAACAGCGGTTGCGCAGTTACAAAATAATATATTAAAAACATAACATTTCGCGATCAAAAAATTATTAAATTGTGTGAAACAAATTTAATTTGTCAAACTAATGTCAGTAACGACTCAAAATATCGATTCAAAACCAATGAAATGCAAAATCAATCGTTTTTCGCTCCAGCAGCTTAGGGTAAAAAACTTATAACTTTTTTTGATTTGACGCAAAATGATTAGTTGAGTCGTCTTTTGATGCATAAATATTAGTTAAATCACCTCTGTTTATGGTTATTTTAAAATATTTTAAACATTTATAAACATTTATTTGATTGAAACCTGATGCAAACAATTGTGGTTACGGAGTTTACATTTGGTTACTTTTTTCGTTTTCTTTCAGAAACGCTTTGTCAGAATTTTTTTTTCCAAAACAAAATCGCATGATGCCTACAAGGTGAATCCAAATATGACATTGTTTTTCTTACTCGTTAAATAGTTTGGTGTAAAAATTAGGAACGGAGTTTACAACATTTTTTCAAATCTTTTAAAGACATCCTTTTTCATCTCGAGAATGTTACATGCTGCAGAAAAGCTTCAAGTCAGTTACACTGGATGATTACTTACAGTCCAACGATCATTTGAGTATAAATAACATTATACTTCTCGCAATATAAATAATAGACAACTCCAAATATCTGGTATATGCATTTTTATCACAACGAAAAATCGTTCCAGAGTTGAAGTCGTGATAGCTAAGATATACGTAAAATTTTGTAAAATGTATTAATTTTTATTAAAAACGGCCTTTCTTCTCTTCATAAAAATTCTTACAGTTAGTGTTTAGCTTTATTGGTTATTAAAATATAAGCTATTAAAGTTAAAAAACCTTATGAGTTACTTGTTACGGAGTTTACATTTGGCCTATAAAATTGGTCACAAATTTTATGTATTAACCAAAATTTGGTCAGATTGTTACAAATTTTGTAAAACAGGTGACAATGCGCTGATATATATCGAAACATATAACTCAAATGTAATCCATCCATTTGAAATTAGGTGGTTACACGGTTTTTATCACATTTTTTGATATCACCCATGTATATATTTGGAAAGCCCAACTATCTCTCCTTCTAGCTCCGTTCAAAAAATTAAAAATCCTAAATTTGTAATTTTTATCGATGAATTTAACTTAAAATTATTTTTTATTTGATAATTCCAAATTTTTTGCACAATTTTCTACTCCCGAGTAAAAAAAATTATATATAATCATATGTGGCATATATTACAATATATAATTAGACATGTGGTTATGTATATCCATATATAATTATATATGACGTTTTTTCCGAAAAATTTTCCTTATATTATGCCATATATAATTTCATCTAATTAGATATCGGCCTTCATAATATTAGATATGGCATATATAATTATATATTACATAACATGGTTTATCTTATTGCATATATAGTTATATATAGAACTATATCTTCATATATATGGTGGCATTTTAGCAATATATAATTATATATGGTATCATTTAAACAATATATAATTATATATGGTGACAGTTAAACTAGATATTATCATATATGGTGCCATTTAAACAATGTATGGTCATATATGGTACCTCATAAACAAAATCTTTAATTCAGTTCCAGATATGATAATATATGGTACTATATATAGTGCGATATATATTTATATATGGTGTTATTTAAGCTATATATTATCATATATGGTGCCATTCAAACCATATATTACCCGACTAAAAAAGTTTTCATATAATCTTATATGATTTGATATAATTATAAATGTTTATATGCGTGGCTTTATATAACCATATACATTTATATTAGCACTTTGGTTTTATAAATATGTTTGATATGACGTTATATATAATCATATGGGATTTGATCTCCAGCCATATATTAAGAGATCTGCGATATAGTTTATATATAATTATATATAATGGCGTATAAGCTTCTATAAACAACCTTGTATGAAAATATATAACAAAGTAAATAGAAAATTGTATTAATTTTATATATAATTATATATGAAATGATATCTAGTTATCCAAAGTTTAATTGTACTATAAAAATTAAGAAAAAAACTTAGAAATTGTGGATCTGGTTTTGAATTTTGCACTTTGACGTATACATAATTGAAATTAACATCTATTATTCAAATATTTGACAAAATACTATTTATTAAAAAATTATTTTAAAGAAATAAATAAGGAAAAAAAATGTTTTCGTTGTGGAATTAAAGGTCGAAAGAACTATTTTTATTTTTAAATTTAAAAAGAAGAATTAGACAAACTTATGTTGAAATAAATACGGTTTAAGCAGGCGGTTTTCATCGCCTCTTTCGAACATTAACAGTTTGTATCGAAAAATTTTAGCCTTTGCAGCCGTGTGTAATTCTTATGGCTGAATTTTTCGATACAAATTAAGAAGAGTGTGATTTAACAGAGGTAGGGAGAGTTGGGTAGTTTTTTAAATTATTTAGTCGTTGGTTTAAGTTTTGTTATTTTTTCCGTCAAAAAAAAATAATTGTGAAAGTTAATTTTTATATTTTATAAAGAACGACACACATTTTATAAGAGAGACCAAATTTTTGTAATGTGGAGTTAATTTATTTTGTCAGCTATTTCAAAGTTTATTAGGAAAAAATTTGTCTAAACAACTTTTTGTCGTTTTGAATTTTGGTCTTTATTGAAATAAAATAAAATTAACCACATTTTAAAAGAAGGATTTCTGTTACAAGCTGCGTTATTCTAAGTTTAAGGAAAATCTGCGTCCTAAAAACGGCCTAAATCGCATGCAATCCTCATTGAATACATCTTTCCATCAATAAAATTTTTCTGTATTGCGTCAACATACGAAAGACCGTCCAATACCCACTTTTTTAGCCAAACTGTTCTGTCGGGAATTAGTATTTAATATGAATGAAAATAAGTGATCTCAACAATATTTACTAAAATTTTCATAAAATTATATGTTTTTATATATAATTTGATGCAATTAGATAGACCCATTTTTCGGATCAAATTGTATCAAGTTAGATAACATACTTATCTCGCTTGATATAATTATATATTCCAATATTCGGATCAAATTAGATATGAAGATATTTATGGGTTTATATATGGTGATATATGATTATATAACATCTTTTTTATTCGGGTATCATATATGGTACCATTTAAACCATATATTGTCATATATGGTGCAATTTCAACAATATATGCCCATATATGGTACCTCATGAACAATATTTTTAATACAGTTCCACATATGATAATATATGCTACCATATATAGTGCCATATATATTTATATATGGTGTTATTTAAGCAATATATTACCATATATGGTGCCATTTAAACCATATATTATCTTATATGGTGCCATTTCAACAATATATGCTCATATATGGTACCTCATGAACAACATTTTTAATACAGTTCCAGATATGATAATATATGCTACTATATAGTGTCATATATGTTTATATATGCTGTTATTTAAGAAATATATTAACATATTTGGTGCCATTTAAACCATATATTGTCATATATGGTGCCACTTCAACAATATATGCTCATATATGGTACCTCATGAACGACATTTTTAATACAGATGCAGATATGATAATATATGCTACCATATATAGTACCATATACTTTGATATATCGTATCATTTAAACAACCCGAGTAAAAATAGTTACATATACCCAGTCAGAAATCGCCAGTGGTACAAAAAATCAAGCAATGGCATACCACTGGGCAACCACGGTGTTAAAAATAAATGACTGGCAGAACACTCATTTGGGACGCTTTGCCAGCGTTTGAAAAAAGCGTTTTACCAGTATTTGTTTTACAAAAATTTCGGTGGTTTATAAAAAAAACCACTGGCAAAGAATGGGTTTAGAGTGATATGCCAAGGTTTGCAACCAGTGGTTATCCAGTGCTACCTAGCCAATGCTACCAGGCGTACAAAAATCAATTCACTGGAAAACCAATGATTTTATAAAAATGCTGACGCTTCGTTAAAAAATGTTTGTAGTCGGAAGGTTCCGAGTTCAAATCCGGTTGCAAGCAAAAATTTTTTTTTGGATTTTTTTTAATTTAAAATTTTTTTTGTTTCATTAAATAAATTTTTTTGTTTGTGGGAAAGCTCCTTCAAGACCAACTTTCTTTTTGCCCTCCAAACACTGGCATACTAGTTACTAAAAATTGTTTGCCAGTACTAGCATTTTGGCACAGCCAGTAGTTGTCCAGCTATTATCACTCATTTATGTGTTTATCCATTAAATATTACATGTCTCGTTAGCTCAGTGGGTAGAGCAATCGTCTGCCAATCTGACCGCCTGGGTTCAAATCACGGCAGGATCAAAAAAATACATATGAACCTTTTTTTAATTTTATTTTGGAAAATATATTTCCAGAGCACCTATTTATTGATTTTGCCAGCGTTTTGCCAACGTTTAAAAATTTTGTTCCTCCAGTGCTTTTCCGGCGCTTTTTGAACAGCCGGTCCTTTTGTCTAATGATGTTATCATTTTGGGAATGGGAAAGCACTTTTTGCCAATACTTGTACCACCTGTTAAAGTGCTTTGCCACCGCTTTCCCGTTTGCATTTTTCTGAATGGGTAGTCATATATGTGATTAAGTTATATCTGTATAAATATACAGTTTCATCCGAAGAATGCCCCGATATATTTTTATCAATTGTTTATCAATTTTTGTCTAAATGTATCAGTTTAGATCTGACCTGATTCAATTATGTGTTAATCAGATGAAATTGTATCAGATTTTTGATCTGATACAATTTTATCGGTTTGATCGTAATTGGTTCAATTTTATATAAATAAAATATAATTGTATCCGACATTTACCTTATACAATTGTATCAAAGTTTTAAACTGATATCAGGTCAAAATTGGGATATAACTATATAATTTTGTATACAAATATATCTATTTGGACCTAAACTGATACCATGTAATATAAACCAATAAAATTGTATCAGTTCAAAAATCTGATACAATTTCATCTGATTAACACATAATTTAATCAGGTCAGATCTAAACTGATGCAATTAGATAACAACTGATACAAATAAGAACTGATACAATTTTATCGGGCCATTTTTCGGATCAAATGGTATATGGATGAATCTAAGTTATATATTACCATATAAAGCTCCATATTGGTGCCATTTAAACAATATATTGTCATATATGGTGCCATCATATATGGTAACTCATCAGCAACTACAATATTAACTGTATTTCAGAAGCTATTAATTGTATTTCAGAAATTTTAAATGTATTTTAGAAATTATGGAATGTATTTCAGAAATTTATTAATTGTATTTCAGAAATAATCAAATCTATTTCAGAACTTGTTGATGGTTTATCATAGTTAATAGAGAAAAATTTCTAAATTACATTTCATAATTTCTGAAATACAATTGATAATTTCTGAAATACAGTTTGATAATTTCTGAAATACAGTTGTGAATTTCGGAAATACAATTAATAATTTCTGAAATACAATTGATAAAACTGAAATTCAATTGACTAGTTCTGAAATACAATTCATAAATCTGAAAAATAATTGATAAGTTCTGAAATACAATTGATAAAACTGAAATTCAATTGATTATTTCTGAAATACAATTGATAAAACTGAAATTCAATTGATTATTTCTGAAATACAATTGATAAATCTTAAAAACAATTGATACAATTGGAAATGGTGTAGAGCGTTAAAAATATGTAAATAAAATTATTTTTAAAAAAAAATTCAATTTAATAAAAAAAATATAATTTTATAAAAACATTTATAGAAAATAAAATTATAATTTTATAAAAAGAAATTCTTTTGAATGGGGGAAATGTTTTTAGTTGATCTGTTATTTTTAAGTAAATAAATGTTATTTTAGTTTGACTCAAGATCATAAATTAATATCACTTTCTGTTTAAATTATTTTCAAATCAAAGAAAGATGACACAATTTTTACAAGTTAATTACAAAGAATAAAAATTATTGAAAAAATTTCGATAAGACCAGCAAGGAGAATGCGCATTTTTATAAAAAAAATGCATAGCCGTGAAAGGTATCGAACTCGAGACCTTCTGAGTTTAAACCTTATTTTAACAAAAGATTGTAATTTTTATAAAATCAGTGCTCTTCCAGTGTATTATTTTTTGAACTATTGTCAATATCTGTCTGGGATCTTATTTAATCCCAAATAAATGGAGATCTTAAGTAGTACCCAAATATAATGCGGGATCTAATTTTAGCTGTCATTTTTCTGGATAGTTTTAGATGTCAATCTTCAAATATATTGCTGTTTCTAATTCGATCTGCAATTTATAGGATAAATTAAGATCCTACCAAATCCCCAAATATATCACTGGATTTAATTCGATCTGCAATTTATCGGAAAAGTTAAGATCTTACGCAATCCCGAGGTATATTACTGGATCTAATTTTATCTGTAATTTTTTGGATAAATTTAGATCTTACTTAATCCCCAAATATATTGCTGGATCTAATTTGATCTGCCATTTTTCAGATCAATTTATATCTAAGTTTATCCACAAATATATTGCTGGATCTAATTCGATGTGCCATTTTTTTGATAAAATTAGATCTAAGTTTATCCGCAAATATATAGCTACATCTAATTTGATCTGCCATTTTTCAGATCAATTTATATCTAAGTTTATCCACAAATATATTGCTGGATCTAATTCGATGAGCCATTTTTTGGATCAAATTAGATCTAAGTTTATCCGCAAATATATAGCTACATCTAATTCGATCTGCCACTTTTTCGGATCAAATTAGATATACGTTTATCCACAAATATATGGCGGGATCTAATTTGATCTGCCAAAATTGAGATCAAATTAGATCTAAGTTTATCCCCAAATATATAGCTGGCTCTAATTGGATCCGCCATTTTTCGGATCAAATTAGATCTAAAAATATCCGCAAATATATAGCTGGATCCGCCAATTTTCGGATCAAAATAGATCTAGGTTTATCCCCAAAGATATCACTGGACCTCCCAATTTTGAGATATAACTTGATCTTAGTTTATCCTCATATATACAATGGGATCTAATACGATATGATTGGATACAGCCAATTTTGAGATCTAATTGGATCAGCTAGATATTACAGCAGATCTTAAACAATATCAAATTGGATATGATTAGATATTGCGCGAGATCAGTTTTTTTTACTCGGGCTGCTATATTTTGTAAAAAACCTTAAACATCTTTAAATTACGTGTATAATGTTCTATCAAGCCGATCAAGCCGCTGATTTTTATCCGGCTCAACCTTAATCGCCGCCGCCGATTATTTTGATCGGCTTGTTTCCGTGCTCGAGACCTTCTGAGTATAAACCTTATTTTAACAAAATATTGTAATTTTTATAAAATCAGTGCTCTGCCAGTGTATTATTTTTTGAACAGTTAGCAATATATGTCTGGGATCTTATTTAATCCCAAATAAATGGAGATCTTACGTAGCACCAAATATAATGCGGCATCTAATTTTATCTGTCATTTTTATGGATAGTTTTAGATGTCAATCCCCAAATATATTGCTGTTTCTAATTCTATCTGCCATTTTAATACCTAAATAAATTGCTGGATCTAATTCGATCTGCAATTTATGGGAAAATTTAAGATTTTACCAAATAACTAAATATATCACTGGATTCAATTCGATCTGCAACTTATTGAAAAAGTTAAGATCTTACGCAATCCCGAAATATATTACTGGATCTAATTTCATCTGTTATTTTTTTCATAAATTTAGATCTTACGTAATCCCCAAATATAATCCTCGATCTTATTCGATCTGCCGTTTTCCAGATAAAGTTAGATACAACTTAATCCTGAAATATATATGTGACCTTCTCCGAGAAAAGGGACCTAGTGTGTGAAAATTAAGTTTTGAGAAGAACGCATTTAAAGTTTCATAACGCATTATCACTTTAAACACACCTTCAGTTGGGAGATGCGATATGGTATGGTTAGGTGCCTCAACTCATTTCATCTTATTCTACACCCTTTTAGGTACCAGAATCCACTCTTAAGTCCAAACCCGTTTTTTGACATACTAGGTCTCTTTTCTCGGAGAAGGTCACATATACCTAGATCTACTTTTTCGCATAAATTTAGATCCAAGTTTATCCCCATATATATTGCTGGATCTAATTTGATCTGCCAATGTTCGGATCAATTTATATCCAAGTTTATCCCCAAATATATTGCTGGATCTAATTCGATCAGGCATTTTTCTGATAAAGTTAGATCCAAGTTTATCCCTAATTATATATTACTGGATCTAATTCGATCTGCCAATTTTCTCTTCAACTTATCCAGGTTTATCCGCAAATATATTGCTGGATCTAATTGGATCTGCCATTTTTCGGATAAATTTAGATCTAAGTTAATCCACAAATATATTGCTGGATCTAATTTGATCTGCCATTTTTCAGATCAATTTATATCTAAGTTTATCCACAAATATATTGCTGGATCTAATTCGATGTGCCATTTTTCGGATCAAATTAGATCTATAGTTTATCCCCAAATATATTGCTAGATCTAATTCGATCTGCCACTTTTTCGGATCAAATTAGATCTAAGTTTATCCACAAATATTACCTGCTGGATCTAATTCGATCTGCCAAAATTGAGATCAAATTTGATATAAGTTTATCCACAAATATATAGCTGGATCTAATTGGATCCGCCATTTTTCGGATCAAATTAGATCTAAAAATATCCCCAAATATATAGCTGGATCCGCCAATTTTCGGATCAAAATAGATCTAGGTTTATCCCCAAAGATATCATTGGACCTCCCAATTTTGAGATATAACTTGATCTTAGTTTATCCCCATATATACAATTGGATCTAATACGATATGATTGGATACACCCAATTTTGAGATCTAATTGGATCAGCTAGATATTACAGCAGATCTTAAACAATATCAAATTGAATTAGATATTGCGGGAGATCAATTTTTTTTACTCGGGTATTCAGTAATTCATTAATTATGACCTATATTAATTGTTTGTTATTTTATTTTACTATATGCAATTCTGTATTTTTTATAAGTTAAACACCTGTATATAAACCAAACAATAAAAGGAAATTTTTGTTAATCATTAACATTACGTTCAAGTCCCAGTGTAGAAAATCATTACCAGATATGTGGTTATGTAACTACATACTTGGTAATGGTAACTAGTTACTTTTGTTATTACATTTCTTATTACCTTTATATGGCGATGTCGCGAAAAATAATGAGTTATGATTACACACCAACATACAAAAAATCAAAAAATATATCGTTACCTATGTGCTTACCAGTACTGACAAAAATAATGAGTCTAAAAATAGATTTTCAAAATAAAATAAATTATATAAAAAAAAATATTTTTTATTGTATTTTTTGTTTTTAAATAAAATTTGCTGGTGCGGGAATCGAACTTGGGTCTACAGATTGCCAGTCAATAGCTCTACCATCTGAGCTATATCGACATGTAATATTTAATAGATAAAAACATGATTGACCTGCTGCACACAAGTAAGCGTACTCGCCAACATACAAAAATCAAAAAATATGTGGTTATGTATACCCGTACCAGTGCTTAAAAAATATTGAGTCTAAAAATAGATTTCGAAAATTTTCAAAAAAATCTATAAAATTATTTTCAATTTGAAATAATGATAAAAATAAATCATTATCAGTAACTCATTATTATATGTTTTAAAATAATGCAGAAGGTAAGTGGGTGTCATTACTGGTAGTCCAAAAAATAATGATATGTCATTACCGTTTCTACACTGGGGTGTTTAATTGCATTAACCATCAACTACTTTTCCAGTTCAAGTGCTGGAAGAGAACAAACCTTGTCTCATCTTAGAAAGCTATCCATGTTCATGTGCTTGGACAGCAACATTCTAAAGAGACACTCCATTTTTGGTGACCCGACGTGATCAGCCGACGAGATCATTGAATTTCAAGTTTTCCCCCACCAGTGGTAAGAGACTTGAAACACTCACTGATACAAACGTAAAGGGCTGGTTTTATTACGTGTAGCTGTTCAACAGGTTCAGCTCTTCTTAAGCAGCAAGTGGTAGCACAATGCTATCCAACATATATTCAAAACTTCATCAAGTTCCAGGGACTGTAAGCAGTAGCGGAAGGCTACCCGCAATTAACACAGAATTCAGGCCAGTAACTCAAGTCTACCCACAACTTCATCTAAGTACGTGGTTAGACAACAGGCTTCACGATGAGACAAGAAGCTTCATTACAACCTGCAAAACAAGGGTTAGTAATAAAACAACAATCAATCATTGCGATCACAAACAACATGTTGGATGAACTGCTCGCTGACGGCGTAAGCAGAACCAACGCTTATTTGTCTACAAGGTTAAGGCAAATAGAAACCCACTTCAACACTGGTTGAAGTATTCCATGCGCCGAAGACATGGAATACGATTTGGAGCAATACATCACCACAGAGGCAACAATTTGGGACAAGATAATGCGTGTTCAAGAAATTCACCTCTAGATTCATCAGTTTATTTGCCGAAGGTAACGATACAACCCTTCAATGGCGATTACTTAAAATGGCAGTCATTTTACAACATATTTGAAATGATCCACAAGCAACCAATCCCAACCAGAAAGAAAATGTGGTTCCTGAAAACCCATGTTATGGGAGAAGGCCAAAATATTATCCAGCATTTGTCACCAACTGAAGCCAACTATACAACAGCATGGACAATGCTACGAGATCACTACAACAATGCCGGAATTCTAACATTTACATTATTGGAAAAGTTAACTGAACAGCACAGGTTACCCTCTGATAACCCGTCGGCATCTGCTATCAAATCCCTCCATGACACGACAAAGTAAACAATTGCAGCACTCAACAATTTGGGTGTAAATACACAATCTTGGGATCCAATAATCCTGCATATAATCATCAGCAAACTGGACAAGGGAACTCATATGCTATATGAGCAGTCTCTATCACAACCAAAGGTAGTTCCGTCACTGGAAGAATTCCTAAATTTCTTGGAAAACAGATTCTAGACATTAGAAGCAATAGCTCAGAAGGGTAATCAACGTTCAGCAAAACCGTCACACAAGACATGTTCTACGGCAGCAACAAAGGCATCCGCTAATGAAACGAAATGCAGTGCTTGCCAAAATATATATCACCCTCTATACAGATGTCAAGCATTTTTAAACCAACCCATCAATAAAAGATTGCAACACCTAAAGTTAAACAAATTATGCATTAATTGTCTAAAACCAGAACATTTCGCGAATAAATGCTCCTCTCAACATTGTACCAAATGTCAGCATTAACACAACTCATTGGTACATAACGATGAAAATACTGTTGTCAACTCACAGCAAGGCACGAAAATATTACCAGCTCCTTCTACGGTTGCTTCAGCGCATCATCTTGGCGCCCGGCAGGAGTACATGTTATTGGCAACAGCAAAGGTCAGAATCCAAGCAAATAACACTGTTCAAGTTGTAAAATGGTACTAACGTGAAAACCATATGGTTGTGTTTGGATGAGCCCCCTGACTACTACTCCACCGATGAAAGTGCCAATTTGTAAAAATTTATGGCGTTTTTTTTTTAATTTCGGTCAATTCGTCAATTTTTGACCATTTTCAGCCCATTTAAGTCGCTTTTCCTGTATTCAAAATTTCTTGTGTTAACTTTATACGCCTCACAATTACTATTTCCACCATTAGAACGCACATTTCAACTGAGAAAATCAAAATTTTTAGCCTATTTTCATGATTTTTGCCCATTTTTCATCGATTTTCCCCATTTTTGTGCTGTTTTTATGCGTTTTTTTGTAGTTCTTGCGCAAACTTATCGACATAATTCTTACCGTTTTTCCTTTTTACAATATATTATGCAATATTATTGCCATTTCAAGCAACTCAACGCACTTTTTAAATACAAAAACCATCGTTTTTTACGCTTTTTCGGTAATGTGCGTGGACAATTAAAAGGAAAAAAGGAAAGTGTACTTTTTTAATTATTTGGGTTTTTTTCCGTTGGCTACCTGCATGATTTTTTTACACAAATTTTTTTTACACAAACGCACACGAATCAGGTATATAGCATACAGGGGACTAATTAATTAGGTGGACTAATTAATTGATGATTTCATTACCATTACATTGATATCAATTGTAATGAAATTATTTTCATTACCATTTTTTTAATTAATGGTAATGATTCTAAAATTTAATTTCATTGATTAATGACAATGATTTTAAATTTCATTACCATTGATAATGAATAAATTAAATAAAATAATTTCCATTGACAGAAAAACGTAAAAATGGAGTAAAACTCGCTGAAATCGAAAATGGAATATGCTCATTAAGGCTCATGCTCATTTGAAATTAAGTATTACTTTCCATTCCGCTGTTATTTGTATCCAGATAAAGTTTAACTGAACTAAATGGATCCTCCTTAATAAAGTTTGTTTTATAACTTCCCTGGTCAAACCAGTTGTTCGTTTTCATTTGTCTGAATTTTTTGTAAACAAATGGTTTTTAATCAATTGTAATTAGTTTTTTTATACATTAGTATAATTTCATTACCATTAGTAATGATTTTTCTAATGAAAAATATTTCATTACCATTAAATGGTAATGGAATTTTTTTCATTGTCATTAGTATGAACTAATGGTAATGAAAATTCAATGGTAATGAAAAATTCCCATGTATGGTATATAGCCACCCTTAAAAGATGCGCCAATTCATAAGTACCTCTCAGTAAAATATTGAAACTTACGTAGTATTTATAGATGTTCATTGATCAATTTTTGTCATTCAACAAGTGTCTCCGAACGCGTAAAGTACGAATTTTTTAAACAGTGTGTTCGTTTACTCGAATTTCGTACTACTTTTACTACAATTGGAAAGTTTTGTTTACTTTTTGTATTGAATTTTTCCAGCTGTAGTAAAAGTAGTAACTTGTAGCAAAGAGTATACATAATAAAGAGATTGGGGAACTCTCTATCACTGAGAAAGCATTTGTTATATTATGTGCTTTGGAACAGGAACATACTCAAACCAATATCACCCAGCAAACATGGCAATACGAAGAAGATTCTCCGAACATATCACCGGGAAGAAAACATTTATTGCCGGCAATATCAATGTCGTATTCCGGAAGTTTCCTCCGTCGGAAACAACTGTTACACTAAAACAATACTTCCAGGCAATATGAAGGCAATAACTCATATGGAAAATAAAAGGGATATCGCTAAATAAACTCCCGGTACAATAAAAAAACGATTTAATTTTTTCATTATTAAATTTAAGCCTCAAAAACAATATCTGATAGAAGATATCGTTTTAATATCTTCTTGGAAGGTATCTTTTATATGTTTGCAGGGTCATTATGTGCGCTCTTTGTATGACTCAAAACATCGATTGTAGCCAGGGTTGGAAAATAATAATTTAGTTATAAAAATCAAGAATGGAACTATACTATGGAATTACACTATTCCAACAGTATTATAGCCCTAGATTATGAATTTTAAAAAACCATACATAAAAAATTGCAAAATAATATCGGAATGCGAGAAAAGGCTTTGGGGTTCAAAAAATTAATTAAAAGATTTACATTCTACAAACGATGCCAAAATTTTTTTTTTTTGCAACTAACCACCAAACTTTGTTTTATGAAATGGGCATTATACTCCGCAGATTACAAATTTAAAAAACCGCACTTAAAAAATTGCAAAATAATAGAGGAACGCGAAAAAAGACTTTGTGGTAGAAAAAAATAATTAAAAAACTCAATCAGCGATTAACAATCTGCAAATGAATACAATGATTCAATTTTCGTTTTTGCGAATATTTTTTCCGCGATTTATTTATTTATTTTTTTTTTTTGGCAAACTAAGCACCAAACTTTTGTGTATAAAATTGGTACTATAGACCCAAGATTATAAATTTAAAAAAACCACACTTAAAAAATTGCAAAATAATCGCGGAAAGCGAAAAAAGTCTTTATGGTACAAAAAATTAATTAAAAAACTTAATCAGCGATTTAAATTCTGCAAACAACTAGCCACCAAACTTTGTTGTATGAAATGTGTATTATAGTCCCTAGATTATAAATTAAAACGAACCGTACTTAAAAATTTGCAAAATAAAAGCGGAACGCGAAAAAAGACTTTGTGGTACAAAAAATTAATTAGGAAACGTAAATAGCGATTTAGATTCTGCAAACAAATATATTGATGCAAAAATGTTCCTTTTTGCAAATTTTATTTTTCGCGATTTTTTTTTTGCAACTAGCCACCAAACTTTGTTGTATGAAATGTGTATTATAGCCCCTAGATTATAAATTAAAAAAAACGCACGTAAAGAATTGGAAAATAATAGCGGAATTTGAAAAAAGACTTTATGATACAAAAATTTAATCCCTAGGTTATATATTTAAAAAAACCGCACTTAAAAATTGCAAAATAACGGCGGGATTCGAAAAAGGCTTTATGGTACAGAAAATGAATTAAAAGAGGTAATAAGCGATCGACATTCTGCAAGCGAATATATTGTTGCAAAAATTTCGCTTTTTGCAAATGTTTTTTTTTTTTTTGTAATATGTGCTAATATTTGCTAATATCTAAATATTTAATTTTTATGTTTTTTAACGAGCCAAAGAGGAAGGTATTTTTTAATTACTTACATTTTTAAATGTGTAAAAGCGATCTAACATTTTTTGGTATAAGAGCCCGATTAAGGGAGTCTTTTCCATCCCTGATTAAACAGTCGGAGTTCGTTCCTGTTCCAAGCCGCCTAATATTTTTTCAAATAAAAAATATTGAGAGAGTTGCAAGGCCATTGCTTGTAGTAAGTAAACGAACACGCTTAAAGTGACGAAAAAGTAATAAAAGTATAAATAAAGTTTCCAGTTTGAAGTGATTAATTTTTACGGTAAAAAATGGATGAATGCCTGAAAAACTTCAATCATTACTGTTATATTTGCGGAAAGTGGACCATTATGTCGTCTAAGAAAAAAATTACTGATGAAATTGCAACATTGTACGAGCAGTACTTCAATATTCCAGTGATTCGTAATGTTGACTGGGTGCCTAAAATAGCTTGTTCATCGTGTGTAGTACGTTTGTATGATTGGCGAACAGGTCGACGGGAAAGCATGCCATATGGAATACCGATGATTTGGTCAGAGCCAGTCGACCACGAAAAAAACATGTGCTACGTATGCAAAAATAATGTTGTGGGTATGAACAGAAGAAAGGCGATGGAATATATTTACCAAAGTGTTCCGTCAGCTCAAACCACTCTTCCCCATTCTCCGCCAGTGCCAATCCCGAGAAAACAGAGTCCAACTGAAGAATACATCCCACCATCTTTTTTTCGGAGCCAGAATCGAATTTTTCTTTGTATCAGCCATTAAATATTACGCCACCATGCAAACACATTGAAGTTACACAACAGCGCTTGAACATAATGTGAAGACAACTAAAGTTGTCACAAAATAAAACCATAATTCTTGCTCAACATCTTAAAGCTGTGAACATCCTGTCACCAGAAGTTAAAGTGTTCGGTTCGCGTGGTCGACAGCATAAATTTCTACCGTTTTTTACTCGCAACGAAAACAATTCATTTACGTACTCTAATGATATCGATGGTTTGATGTCGGCCATGAATTACACGTACAATGCGGACCAATGGCGGTTGTTCATCGATGGATCGAAGAGCAGTCTCAAGGCTGTTGAAAGTTTTTATATCTTCTCTACCCGAGTAAAAAAAATTATATATAATCATATATGGCATATATTACAATATATAATTAGACATGTGGTTATGTATATCCATATATAATTATATATGAGGTTTTTTCCGAAAAATTTTCCTTATATTATGCCATATATAATTTCATCTAATTAGATATCGGCCTTCATAATATTAGATATGGCATATATAATTATATATTACATAACATGGTTGATCTTATTGCATATATAGTTATATATAGAACTATATCTTAATATATATGGTGGCATTTTAGCAATATATAATTATATATGGTATCATTTAAACAATATATAATTATATATGGTGACAGTTCAACTAGATATTATCATATATGGTGCCATTTAAACAATATATGGTACCTCATAAACCAAATCTTTAATTCAGTTCCAGATATGATACTATATGGTGCTATATATAGTGCGATATATATTTATATATGGTGTTATTTAAGCTATATATTATCATATATGGTGCCATTCAAACCATATATTATCATATATGGTGCCATTCAAACCATATATTATCATATATGGTACCATTTAAACCATATATTATCATATATGGTGCAATTTCAACAATATATGCCCATATATGGTACCTCATGAACAATATTTTTAATACAGTTCCACATATGATAATATATGCTACCATATATAGTGCCATATATATTTATATATGGTGTTATTTAAGCAATATATTACCATATATGGTGCCATTTAAACCATATATTGTCATATATGGTGCCATTTCAACAATATATGCTCATACATGGTACCTGATGAACGACATTTTTAATACAGATGCAGATATGATAATATATGCTACCATATATAGTCCCATATATATTGATATATGGTGTCATTTAAACAATATTAATATATAGACATATATGGTATCATTTAAACAATATATTGTCATATAGGGCACAATTTAAACAATATATGGTCAAATTTGGTACCACATCAACATTTTGAATACAATTCCATATATGGTTTAATTTGAATAATGTAAAACTGTATGGCGCTATAAAAAATATTATCAGATATGTTACTTCATTAACAATATTTATAATACAGTGTCATATATTGTAATATATGTATATCATTTAATATATATTGATGTATGGTAATGGTACAATAATTCCAATATCAGTTGAGATACAATTTGTGGGTCCATATCAACAATTTGTTCACGTACATTTAACATATATATATTTACATTTAAGTTATAATTTATAAACACTTTATAAAGTTAAATAGTTCCATAAACCTCGTCTACCTGTATAGAATGTTTATGAATATACGATTTAATATATAATAATTACAACTACAAATTGGTGCCATTATCTAAAATTTAATTTAATGTTAACTTATAATAAAATAAAAATATATTTCCTAAAAATAAAAATATAGTGTTAATTTATGTTAATATACAATAGGTTTAAGTTTAACATCCCAGACAGAAAAATATAATCGGCACAATGCTGGCAAACCGTTGGCGATGGTCGGTTATGCGTTGGCAGAACGTTGCATTAACTATCTTGGCAAAAAAATAGATTTCAAAAAACATTTTTGAAAAAATTGAGAAAACTTTTTTTAATATTTGCTTTTAAAAACATGAAATTTAACCCAGTCCACCAGATTGTCAGCCAATACCTCTACACTCTAATCTAACGAGACTTGTTATAGATGTGTGATAGCTACAAATTAAATGAATGATAAAAGCATTTCGAGCTAACTTATAAGCATCGAAAAAAGGTATTCCAGAAATTATTAAATGTATTTTAGAAAATTTTAATTGTATATCACAAAATATTATTTGCACTTCAGAAACTACAATATTACGCAAATTTAATTATTTATTTATTTAGTTGTGTCCAGAAATAATGAAATCTATTTCAGAATTTCATAGCTAATAGAGAAAAATTTCTCAAATACATTTCATAATTTCGGAAATACGATTGACAATTTCTGAAATACAGTTTGATAATTTCTGAAATACAGTTGTGAATTTCGGAAATACAATTAATAATTTCTGAAAAACAATTGATAAAACTGAACTTCAATTGACTAGTTCTGAAATACAATTCATAAATGTGAAAAATAATTGATGAGTTCTGAAATACAATTGATAAAACTGAAATTCAATTGATTATTTCTGAAATACAATTGATAAATTTTAAAACAATTAATACAATTGGAAATGGTGTAGAGCGTCAAAAGATGTAAATAAAATTATTTTATTCAAAGATTTCAATTTAATAAAAAAATAAATATATAATTTTATAAAAAAATTTATAGAAAAAAATTTTAATTTTATAAAAAGAAATTGATTTTGTAAAAGAAATGCATACTGAACTCGAGCCCTTCTGAGTTTAAACCTTATTTTAACAAAATATTGTAATTTTTATACAATCAGTGCTCTGCCAGTCTATTATTTTTTGAACAGTTGGCAATATATGTCTGGGATCTTATTTAATCCCAAATAAATGGAGATCTTACGTAGTACCCAAATATAATGCGGCATCTAATTTTATCTGTCATTTTTATGGATACTTTTAGATGTCAATCCCCAAATATATTGCTGTTTCTAATTCGATCTGCCATTTTAATACCGAAATAAATTGCTGGATCTAATTCGATCTGCCATTTTTCTGATAAATTTAGATCCAAGTTTATCCCCAAATATATTGCTGGATCTAATTTGATCTGCCATTTTTCGGTTAAATTTAGATCCAAGTTTATCCCCATATATATTGCTGGATCTAATTCGATGTGCCATTTTTCGGATCAAATTAGATCTAAGTTTATCCCCAAATATATAGCTAGATCTAATTCGATCTGCCGCTTTTTCGGATCAAATTAGATATACGTTTATCCACAAATATATTGCGGGATCTAATTTGATCTGCAAAAATTGAGATCAAATTAGATCTTAGTTTATCCCCAAATATATAGCTGGATCTAATTGGATCCGCCATTTTTCGGATCAAATTAGATCTAAAAATATCCGCAAATATATAGCTGGATCCGCCAATTTTCGGATCAAAATAGATCTAGGTTTATCCCCAAAGATATCACTGGACCTCCCAATTTTGAGATATAACTTGATCTTAGTTTATCCCCATATATACAATGGGATCTAATACGATATGATTGGATACACCCAATTTTGAGATCTAATTGGATCAGCTAGATATTACAGCAGATCTTAAACAATATCAAATTGGATATAATTAGATATTGCGCGAGATCAATTTTTTTTACTCGGGTATATATAAAAGAATAACGTGACTGACTGACTGACTGAATGACTGACTGAATCAACATCGCCCAGCCCAAACCGCTGAAGCTAGGAAGTTGAAATTTGTTGTGTAGGTTCCTCTTTCGGCGTTGACGTCCGCTAAGACGGGATTTTTGGAAATTCCTACCGGAACGGGCAAAAAGGGGAAAAGTCTCCCCCTTGGCGGCCTGCCAAAACCCTTTTGGCTAGAAAGCTGAAATTTAAGATATGTGTTCCTTGGAGTATGGGCTAACTTTTCTGGAAAGTACTTTCTGGAATTTTGGACAGGGACGTTGTAAAAATGGGGGTTAAAAAGGGGAAAAAGGCCCCCCTTGACGGCCTGCCCAAACCGCTGGAGGTAGGAAGTTGAAATTTGGTATAAAGGTTCCTCCACTATCGTAGACATCCACCAAGACGGGAGTTTTGGAAATTTTTACAGGGACGGGCAAAAAGGGGAAAAAGTTTCCCCCTTGACGGCCTGCTCAAACTGCTGGAGCTATGAAGTTGAAATTTGGTATGTAGGTTCCTCGACCGGTGTAGACGTCCGTTGAGACGGCATTTTTGGAAATTCTTATCGGGAGGGGCAAAAAGGGGACATAAAAAGTACCTTTTTCCAAAAAAGTACCTTTCCCAAAAAAAGTACCTTTTCCAAAAAAAAGTACCTTTTACCCAAAAAAGTACCTTTTTCCAAAAAAGTACCTTTTTCCAAAAAAGTACCTTTTTCCAAAAAAAGTACCTTTTTCCAAAAAAAGTACCTTTTTCCAAAAAAGTACCTTTTTCCAAAAAAAAGTACCTTTTTCCAAAAAAAGTACCTTTTTCCGAAAAAAGTACCTTTTTCCAAAAAAAAGTACCTTTTTGCAAAAAAAGTACCTTTTTTCAAAAAAAGTACCTTTTTCCAAAAAAAGTACCTTTTTCCAAAAAAAAGTACCTCTTTCCAAAAAAAGTACCTTTTTCCAAAAAAGTACCTTTTTCCAAAAAAAGTTCCTTTTTCCAAAAAATTTACCTTTTTCTAAAAAAATGTACCTTTTCTAAAAAAAAAGTACCTTTTCCCAAAAAACATACATTTTTCCAAAAAAAATACCTTTTTCAAAAAAAGTACCTTTTTCAAAAAAAAGTACCTTTTCCCAAAAAAGTACCTTTTTCTAAAAAAATGTTCCTTTTCCCAAAAAACATACATTTTTTCAAAAAAATACCTTTTTCAAAAAAAGTACCTTTTCCAAAAAAAGTACCTTTTTCTAAAAAAATGTTCCTTTTCCAAAAGAAGTACCTTTTCCAAAAAAAGTACCTTTTTCCAAAAAACATACATTTTTACAAAAAAAAAACACCTTTTTAAAAAAAAATACCTTTTCCAAAAAAAGTACAAATAAAGTACTTTGTAAAAACAAAGTATCTTTTTCCAAAAAATTTCGTTTTTCCAAAAAGTACCATTTAAAATAATATATATTTTCAAAAAAACTACTTTTTTCCTCCCCCCACGGATATCTCCACTAAAACAAGGTTTCTTGATATTTGGCACTAAGACGGGATTTTTGGAAATTCCTACCGGAACGGGCAAAATGGGGAAAAGTCTCCCCATAAACAGTCTCACAAATTGGAAAAGTGCCTGCCCAAACCACTGGAGGTAAGAAGTTGAAATTTGGTATAAAGGTTCCTCCACTGTAGTAGACATCGACTAAGTTTGTATTTTTGGAATTCCCTACAGGATATCCCAAAAGGAAACTCGGTATGTGAGTTCCTCCTTCTGTGTAGGCGTCCGCTTAGACGGAATTTTTGAAATTCCTATCGGGAGGGGAAATAAGGTAAAAGTCTCCTCCTGACGGCTTGCCCAATCCCTTTTGGTCAACGTAAAATTTTAAATATGTATTCCTTGGAGTAGGATAACTCACCGGCAACGTAATTTTTCTATTTTGGAACAGGAACATAGTAAAAATGGTGGTTGAATGGGAAAAATGTCCCCACTAACGGCCTGCCCAAACCGCTTAGGCAATGCAGTTGAAATTTGGTATGAATGTTCCTCATCCATCGCAGATAGCCGCGAAGATGGAATTTTTGTAAATTCCTAAAGGGAGGGGCAAAAAGAAGAAAAGCCTCACCTTGGGGGCCGGTAAAAACCCCTTCGGCTAGAAATCTGAAGATTAAAATGTGGGTCCCTGGAGTAAGGGCTAACTTATTAGAAAGATACTTTTTTGAATTTTGGACAGGGTCGTTATAAAATGGGGGCTCAAAAAGGGAAAGTTGCCCCTTAACGACCTGTCCAAACTGCTGGAACTAGGAAGCTGAAATTCGGTACTCAGGGTCCTCTTCCAGCCTAATTCCAACCGGGAGGGACAAAAAAAGAAAAAGTGTCCAGCTCAAACTGCTGGAACTAGGAAGCTGAAATTCCCTATCGATGGATTTTCGGAAATTCCTACCGAGAGGGGCACAAATAGTAAAAGTTGGCTAGAAACCTGAAATGTAAAACATATGTTACTTGGAGTATGGGCTCACTTACCGGGAAGGTGCTTTTTGGACAGGGACATTGCAAAAATTGGGATTAATGAAGCGAAAAGTGCCGCTTAAAGGCCTGCCCAAACCGCTGGAGGTAGGAAGTTGAAATTTGGTATTAAAGTTCCTCCTCTATTGTAGACATCCGCTAAGATGAGATTTTTGGAAATTTCTACAGGTAGGGTCAAAAACAGGAAAAGTCTCCCCCTTAACGGCCTGGCCAAACTGCTGGAACAAGGGATTTTAAATTCGGTATTTGGGTTCCTTCTCCAACGTTGACGTCCCCTAAGATGGTATTTTTGGAAATTCATACCGGGAGGGGTAAAAAGGGAAAAAACTTCCCCCTTGACGGCCTGGCCAAACTGCTGGATATAGAGACCTAAAATTATGTATGTAGTAGGTTCCTCCTCCAACGCAGACGTCCTCTAAGACGGAATTTTTGGAAATTACTACCGGGAGGGGTAAAAACGGAATAATTCTCCCCCTTGATGGCCTAACCGAAGCCTTCGGCTAGAAACCTGTAATATATAATATGTTTTCCTTGGAGTATGAGCTAACTTATCGACAAGGCATTTCTAGGACTTTGGACAGGAACGTGGTAAAAATGGTGGTTCAAAAGGTGAAAATTGCCCCCCCCCCCTTAACGTCTGCGTCTTTAGCTAGAAACCTAAAACTTAAAGAACAAGTGTATATGAAACACTAAAATTAAGAAACTAAATAGGAAACGAGTGGAATTCAAACACTACACAAGTGGAATGAAATGGATATAAATGTACCTTTTCTAAAAAAAACGTACCTTTTCCAAAAAAAGTACCTTTTCCCAAAAAACATACATTTTTCCAAAAAAAAATACCTTTTTCAAAAAAAGTACCTTTTTCAAAAAAAAGTACCTTTTCCCAAAAAAAGTACCTTTTTCTAAAAAAATGTTCCTTTTCCCAAAAAACATACATTTTTTCAAAAAAAATACCTTTTCCAAAAAAAAAGTACCTTTTCCCAAAAAAAAGTACCTTTTTCTAAAAAAATTTTCCTTTTCCAAAAGAAGTACCTTTTCCAAAAAAAGTACCTTTTTCCAAAAAACATACATTTTTACAAAAAAAAACACCTTTTTAAAAAAAATACCTTTTCCAAAAAAAGTACAAATAAAGTATTTTGTAAAAACAAAGTATCTTTTTCCAAAAAATTTCGTTTTTCCAAAAAGTACCATTTAAAATAATATATATTTTCAAAAAAACTACTTTTTTCCTCCCCCCACGGATATCTCCACTAAAACAAGCTTTCTTGATATTTGGCACTAAGACGGGATTTTTGGAAATTCCTACCGGAACGGGCAAAAAGGGGAAAAGTCTCCCCATAAACAGTCTCACAAATTGGAAAAGTGCCTGCCCAAACCACTGGAGGTAAGAAGTTGAAATTTGGTATAAAGGTTCCTCCACTGTAGTAGACATCGACTAAGTTTGTATTTTTGGAATTCCCTACAGGATATCCCAAAAGGAAACTCGGTATGTGAGTTCCTCCTTCTGTGTAGGCGTCCGCTTAGACGGAATTTTTGAAATTCCTATCGGGAGGGGAAATAAGGTAAAAGTCTCCTCCTGACGGCTTGCCCAATCCCTTTTGGTCAACGTAAAATTTTAAATATGTATTCCTTGGAGTAGGACTAACTCACCGGCAACGTAATTTTTCTATTTTGGAACAGGAACTTAGTAAAAATGGTGGTTGAAAGGGAAAAATGTCCCCACTAACGGCCTGCCCAAACCGCTTAGGCAATGCAGTTGAAATTTGGTATGAATGTTCCTCATCCATCGCAGATAGCCGCGAAGATGGAATTTTTGTAAATTCCTAAAGGGAGGGGCAAAAAGAAGAAAAGCCTCACCTTGGGGGCCGGTAAAAACCCCTTCGGCTAGAAATCTGAAGATTAAAATGTGGGTCCCTGGAGTAAGGGCTAACTTATTAGAAAGATACTTTTTTGAATTTTGGACAGGGTCGTTATAAAATGGGGGCTCAAAAAGGGAAAGTTGCCCCTTAACGACCTGTCCAAACTGCTGGAACTAGGAAGCTGAAATTCGGTACTTAGGTTCCTCTTCCAGCCTAATTCCAACCGGGAGGGACAAAAAAAGAAAAAGTGTCCAGCTCAAACTGCTGGAACTAGGAAGCTGAAATTCCCTATCGATGGATTTTCGGAAATTCCTACCGAGAGGGGCACAAATAGTAAAAGTTGGCTAGAAACCTGAAATGTAAAACATATGTTACTTGGAGTATGGGCTCACTTACCGGGAAGGTGCTTTTTGGACAGGGACATTGCAAAAATTGGGATTAATGAAGCGAAAAGTGCCGCTTAAAGGCCTGCCCAAACCGCTGGAGGTAGGAAGTTGAAATTTGGTATTAAAGTTCCTCCTCTATTGTAGACATCCGCTAAGATGAGATTTTTGGAAATTTCTACAGGTAGGGTCAAAAACAGGAAAAGTCTCCCCCTTAACGGCCTGGCCAAACTGCTGGAACAAGGGATCTTAAATTCGGTATTTGGGTTCCTTCTCCAACGTTGACGTCCCCTAAGATGGTATTTTTGGAAATTCATACCGGGAGGGGTAAAAAGGGAAAAAACTTCCCCCTTGACGGCCTGGCCAAACTGCTGGATATAGAGACCTAAAATTATGTATGTAGTAGGTTCTTCCTCCAACGCAGACGTCCTTTAAGACGGAATTTTTGGAAATTCCTACCGGGAGGGGTAAAAACGGAATAATTCTCCCCCTTGATGGCCTAACCGAAGCCTTCGGCTAGAAACCTGTAATATATAATATGTTTTCCTTGGAGTATGAGCTAACTTATCGACAAGGCATTTCTAGGACTTTGGACAGGAACGTGGTAAAAATGGTGGTTCAAAAGGTGAAAATTGCCCCCCCCCCCTTAACGTCTGCGTCTTTAGCTAGAAACCTAAAACTTAAAGAACAAGTGTATATGAAACACTAAAATTAAGAAACTAAATAGGAAACGAGTGGAATTCAAACACTACACAAGTGGAATGAAATGGATATAAACGTTGAACGAGTGGAATTGAAATTATAGACAATGCAAATGGATTGGAAGAGGGAATTACCTGTTCAAACACTATCCACGGAATATGAAACTTATGTAGCATTGAAACATACTCTCCAAAAAGTTAAACAAATTTTCTAAGAGAGAAAAAGCCTTAGAAAAGGAATGGAACTTATATATTCCGATATTTAAACTTCATGTAACGAAGCACCGGTGGAAGAAACCGACGCAGTAAATTTTCAAACTGAATTTGTGAATTTACTTGAATTGCCAGGTCTACCTTTACATAAACTGGAATTAAAAAAAAAACTTTAAGACACGCTAACAACGTAGCGGGCTTTGCCCGCTATTTTTAATATTATAAAATGCTTTCCAACCCTGCTTTACGTTATTTATTTTCATTCAAAACACAAATGAACAAAACTACTTACGGGTCTATCTACCTAAGTTCGCACTTTACCAAATTATCTTAACATACACACGTATATTGCAATCTATTATGGATTCATTACTAACAATCCACTTTCATGAGAAAAAGTGATCAAATATTTATTTATTTTAAACCCATTGTTGAGCAGAATTATTTATTTGTGGCGGCTGGGTGAAGGCTTTTATTATAAAAACTGTACTTTAAATAAAAAGCGAATTTAAAAAAAAATGTCGGGGGGGGGGGGGGGGACGCTAACAACGTAGCTTTAAGGCACGCTAACAACGTAGCGGGCTGAAATTCAGAAAATATCAATTGAAATTCAGAAACCGTCATTTGAAATTCAGAAAATATCAATTGATATTCAGAAAATATCATTTGAAATTCAGAAAATGTCAATTAAAATTCAGAAAATATCTTTTGAAATTCATAAAATATCATTTGAAATTCAGAAAATATCAATTGAAATTCAGAAAACATCAATTGAAATTCAGAAAATATCAATTGAAATTCAGAAAATATCAATTGAAATTCTATTGATATTTTCTGAATTTCAAATGACGATTTCTGAATTTCAATTGATATTTTCTGAATTTCAATTGATGTTTTCTGAATTTCAATTGATATTTTCTGAATTTCAAATGATATTTTATGAATTTCAAAAGATATTTTCTGAATTTTAATTGACATTTTCTGAATTTCAAATGATATTTTCTGAATTTCAATTGATATTTTCTGAATTTCAAATGACGGTTTCTGAATTTCAATTGATATTTTCTGAATTTCAAATGACGATTTCTGAATTTCAATTGATATTTTCTGAATTTGAATTGATATTTTCTGAATTTCAATTGATGTTTTCTGAATAATAATTGATATTTTCTGAATTTCAAATAATATTTTCTGAATTTCAAATGATATTTTCTGAATTTCAATTGATATTTTCTGAATTTCAAATGATATTTTCTAAATTTCAATTGATATTTTCTGAATTTCAAATGGAAAATCTGAATTTCAATTGATGTTTTCTGAATTTCAAGTGGAAATTCTGAATTTCAATTGATGTTTTCTGAATTTCAAATGGAAATTCTGAATTTCAATTGATATTTTCTGAATTTCAATTGATATTTTCTGAATTTCAATTGATGTTTTCTGAATATCATTTGATATTTTCTGAATTTCAAATGACATTTTCTGAATTTTAAATGACGATTTCTGAATTTCAATTGATATTTTCTGAATTTCAAATGATATTTTCTGAATTTCAATTGATATTTTCTGATTTTCAAATAATATTTTCTGAATTTTAATTGATATTTTCTGAATTTCAAATGATATGTTCTGAATTTCAAATGGAAATTCTGAATTTCAGTTGATCTTTTCTGAATTTCAAATGGAAATTCTGAATTTCAATGGATATTTTCTGAATTTCAAATGGAAATTCTGAATTTCAATTGATATTTTCTGAATTAAAGTTGCAAAAGGTGTAGCTGATCCGAACTTCAACGATACCAAACCTTTTGTAATTGTAATTCAGAAAATATCAATTGAAATTCAGAAAATATCAATTGAAATTCAAAAAATATCAATTGAAATTCAGAATTTCCATTTGAAATTCAGAAAATATCAATTGAAATTCAGAAAATATCATTTGAAATTAGGAAAATGTCAATTGAAATTCAGAAGATATCATTTGAAATTCAGAAAATTTCATTTGAAATTCAGAAATCGTCATTTGAAATTCAGAAAATATCAATTGAAATTCAGAAATCGTCATTTGAAATTCAGAAAATATCAATTGAAATTCAGAAATCATCATTTGAAATTCAGAATATGTCAATTGCAATTCAGAAATCGTCATTTGAAATTCAGAAAATATCAATTGAAATTCAGAAAATATCAGTTGAAATTCAGAAAATATCATTTCAAATTCATAAAATATCATTTGAAATTCAGAAAATATCAATTGAAATTCAGAAAACATCAATTGAAATTCATAAAAATGTAAACAGAATTTTTTATAGAATCCAGCCAGGTAGATAATGTTATACCCTATAAAAAATTTATATATGGATTTTATCAAAATACGTTTGATTAATAAGTGGGAGTAAAATTCATTTTACTTACGCGAGTGAGAATTATTTAATCTCTTTCTTGTTACGAATTATGGCTCCAAAATGTAAGGCTAAAATTTAAAGCCAAATAATAGTCTTTAATATCAGCGTTACGTTTTAATGTCTAATGGAGCCATAATTCGTTACAATAAAGAAATTAGTCTACATAAAATAATTGAGGCACACAAATTTTAAATATTTTTCACTCGCGTGAGTAAAATGAATTTTACTTATTTTGATAGACCCCATATATAAATTTTTATAGGGGATAACATTATCTACCTGGACGGATTCTTTTAAAAAATGTGTTTACATTTTTCTGAATTTCAATTGATGTTATCTGAATTTCAATTGATATTTTCTGAATTTCAAATAATATTTTCTGAATTTCAATTGATATTTTCTGAATTTGAAATGATATATTTTGAATTTCAGTTGATAATTTCTGAATTTCAAATAACGATTTCTGAATTTCAATTGATATTTTCTGAACTTCAAATGAAAATTTCTGAATTTCAATTGATATTTTCTGAATTTCAAATGACGATTTCTGAATTTCAATTGATATTTTCTGAGTTTCAAATGACAATTTCTGAATTTCAATTGATATTTTCTGAATTTCAAATGACGATTTCTGAATTTCGATTGATATTTTCTGAATTTGAAATGATATTTTCTGAATTTCAATTGATAATTTCTGAATTTCAATTGATATTTTCTGAATTTCAAATGACGGTTTCTGAATTTCAATTGATATTTTCTGAATTTGAAATGATATTTTCTGAATTTCAATTGATATTTTCTGAATTTCAAATGATATTTTCTGAATTTCAATTGATGTTTTCTGAATTTCAATTGATATTTCCTGAATTTCAAATAATATTTTCTGAATTTCAATTGATATTTTCTGGATTTGAAATGATATTTTTTGAATTTCAATTGATAATTTCTAAATTTCAAATAACGATTTCTGAATTTCAATTGATATTTTCTGAATTTCAAATAACGATTTCTGAATTTCAATTGATATTTTCTGAACTTCAAATGAAAATTTCTGAATTTCAATTGATATTTTCTGAATTTCAAATGACGATTTCTGAATTTCAATTGATATTTTCTGAATTTCAAATAATATTTTCTGAATTTCAATTGATATTTTCTGAATTTGAAATGATATTTTTTGAATTTCAATTGATAATTTCTGAATTTCAAATAACGATTTCTGAATTTCAATTGATATTTTTTGAACTTCAAATGAAAATTTCTGAATTTCAATTGATTTTTTCTAAATTTCAAATGACGGTTTCTGAATTTCAATTGATATTTTCTGAATTTGAAATGATATTTTCTGAATTTCAATTGATATTTTCTGAATTTCAAATGATATTTTCTGAATTTCAATTGATGTTTTCTGAATTTCAAATGATATTTTCTGAATTTCAATTGATATTTTCTGAATTTCAAATGACGATTTCTAAATTTCAATTGATATTTTTTGAATTTCAATTGATATTTTCTGAATTTCAATTGACGTTTTCTGAATATCAATTGATATTTTCTGAATTTCAATTGATATTTTCTGAATTTCAAATGACGGTTTCTGAATTTCAATTGGTATTTTCTGAATTTCAAATGATATTTTCTGAATTTCAATTGGTATTTTCTAAATTTCAAATGATATTTTCTGAATTTCATTGATACTTTCTGAATTTTAAATTACGATTTCTGAATTTCAATTGATATTTTCTGAATTTCAAATGACGATTTCTGAATTTCAATTGATATTTTCTGAATTTCAATTGATATTTTCTGAATTACAATTGATATTTTCTGAATTTCATATGATATTTTCTGAATTTCAATTGATATTTTCTGATTTTCAAATGATTTTTTCTGAATTTCAATTGATATTTTCTGAATTTCAAATGATATGTTCTGAATTTCAAATGGAAATTCTGAATTTCAATTGATGTTTTCTGAATTTCAAATGGAAATTCTGAATTTCAATTGATATTTTCTGAATTTCAAATGGAAATTCTGAATTTCAATTGATACTTTCTGAATTACAGTTGCAAAAGTTGTAGCTGATCCGAACTTCAACGATACCAAACCTTTTGTAATTGTAATTCAGAAAATATCAATTGAAATTCAGAAAATATCAATTGAAATTCAGAATTTCCATTTGAAATTCAGAAAACATCAATTAAAATTCAGAATTTCCATTTGAAATTCAGAAAACATCAATTGAAATTCAGATTTTCCATTTGAAATTCAGAAAATATCAATTGAAATTCAGAAAATATCATTTGAAATTCGGAAAATGTCAATTGAAATTCAGAAGATATCATTTGAAATTCAGAAAATATCATTTGAAATTCTGAAATCGTCGTTTGAAATTCAGAAAATATCAATTGAAATTCAGAAATCGTCATTTGAAATTCAGAAAATATCAATTGAAATTCAGAAATCAACATTTGAAATTCAGAAAATGTCAATTGCAATTCAGAAATCGTCATTTGAAATTCAGAAAATATCAATTGAAATTCAGAAAATATCATTTGAAATTCAGGAAATATCATTTCAAATTCAGAAAATATCATTTGAAATTCAGAAAATATCAATTGAAATTCAGAAAACATCAATTGAAATTCATAAAAATGTAAACATTATCTACCTACCTACGGCCAGGTAGATAATATTATACCCTATAAAAAATTTATATATGGATTTTATCAAAATACGTTTGATTAATAAGTGGGAGTAAAATTCATTTTACTTACGCGAGTGAGAATTATTTAATCTCTTTCTTGTTACGAATTATGGCTCCAAAATGTAAGGCTAAAATTTAAAGCCAAATAATAGTCTTTAATATCAGCGTTACGTTTTAATGTCTAATGGAGCCATAATTCGTTACAATAAAGAAATTACACCTTTTGCAATTGTAATTCAGAAAATATCAATTGAAATTCAGAATTTCCATTTGAAATTCAGAAACCATCAATTGAAATTCAGAATTTCCATTTGAAATTCAGAAAACATCATTTGAAATTCAGATTTTCCATTTGAAATTCAGAAAATATCAATTGAAATTCAGAAAATATCATTTGAAATTCAGAAAATATCAATTGAAATTCAGAAAATATCATTTGAAATTCGGAAAATATCATTTGAAATTTAGAAAATATCATTTATTATTCAGAAAACATCAATTGAAATTCAGAAAATATCAATTGAAATTCAGCAAATATCAATTGAAGTTCAGAAATCGTCATTTGAAATTCAGAAAATATCAATTGAAATTCAGAAACCGTCATTTGAAATTCAGAAAATATCAATTGAAATTTTAGAAAATATCATTTGAAATTCAGAAAATGTCAATTGAAATTCAGAAAATATCATTTGAAATTCAGAAAATATCATTTGAAATTCAGAAAATATCAATTCGTATTCAGAAAACATCAATTGAAATTAAGAAAATATCAATTGAAATTCAGAAAATATCAATTGAAATTCAGAAATCGTCATTTGAAATTCAGAAAATATCAATAGAAATTCAGAAACCGTCATTTGAAATTCAGAAAATATCAATTGAAATTCAGAAAATATCATTTGAAATTCAGAAGATATCAACTGAAATTCGGAAAATATCATTTGAAATTCAGAAAATATCATTTGAAATTCAGAAAATATCATTTGAAATTCATAAAATATCAATTGAAATTCATAAAACATCAATTGAAATTCATAAAAATGTAAACAGAATTTTTTAAAGAATCCGGCCAGGTAAATAATGATATACCCTATAAAAAATTTACATATGGATTTTATCAAAATACGTTTGATTAATAAGTGGGAGTAAAATTCATTTTATTTACGCGGGTGAGGATTACTGAAAATTTGTGTGCGTGCATGATTTTATGTAGACTAAGTTCTTTCTTGTTACGAATTAGGGCTCCAAAAAATGTAAGGCTGAAATTTGAAGCCAAATAATAGTTCTTAATCTCAGCGTTACGTTTTAATGTCTAATGGAGCCATAATTCTTTACAAGAAAGAAATTAGTCTACATAAAATGATTGACGCACCCAAATTTTAAATATTTTTCACTCGCGTGAGTACATTGAATTTTACTTATTTTGATAAAACTCATATATTTCTTATAATATTTATATTATTTACATTTGACTTAGAAGCAAAGAGTTTAGGAACTTCGTTCCTTTTCTACTTAGATATATAAATATATTTTTTTAATTTATGAAATTTATATATATTATTATTAAACGGAATGTGAATTTTTTAAAGGGGATAACATTATCTACCTGGACAGATTCTTTTAAAAAATGTGTTTTCATTTTTCTGAATTTCAATTGATGTTTTCTGAATTTCAATTGATATTTTCTGAATTTCAAATGATATTTTCTGAATTTCAATTGATGTTTTCTGAATTTCAAATGATTTTTTCTGAATTTCAATTGATATTTTCTGAATTTCAAATGACGATTTCAATATTTCAATTGATATTTTCTGAATTTCAATTGATGTTTTCTGAATTTCAATTGATGTTTTCTGAATATCAATCGATATTTTCTGAATTTCAAATGACATTTTCTGAATTTCATATGATATTTTCTGAATTTCAATTGACATTTTCTGAATTTCAAATGATATTTTCTGAATTTCAATTGATATTTTCTGAATTTCAAATGACGGTTTCTGAATTTCAATTGATATTTTCTGAATTTCAAATGATACTTTCTGAATTTCAATTGGTATTTTTTAAATTTCAAATGATATTTTCTGAATTTCAATTGATATTTTCTGAATTTAAAATGACGATTTCTGAATTTCAATTGATATTTTCTGAATTTCAATTGATATTTTCTGAATTTCAATTGATATTTTCTGAATTTCAAATGATATTTTCTGAATTTCAATTGATATTTTCTGATTTTCAAATGATATTTTCTGAATTTCAATTGAGATTTTCTGAATTTCAAATGATATGTTCTGAATTACAAATGGAAATTCTGAATTTCAATTGATCTTTTCTGAATTTCAAATGGAAATTCTGAATTTCAATTGATATTTTCTGAATTACAGTTGCAAAAGTTGTAGTCTACATAAAATCATTGAGGCACACAAATTTTAAATATTTTTCACTCGCGTGAGTAAAATGAATTTTACTTATTTTGATAAACCCCATATATAAATTTTTATAGGGGATAACATTATCTACCTGGACGGATTCTTTTAAAAAATGTGTTTACATTTTTCTGAATTTCAATTGATATTTTATGAATTTCAAATGATATTTTCTGAATTTCAATTGATATTTTCTGAATTTGAAATGATATTTTCTGAATTTCAATTGATAATTTCTGAATTTCAAATAACGATTTCTGAATTTCAATTGATATTTTCTGAACTTCAAATGAAAATTTCTGAATTTCAATTGATATTTTCTGAATTTCAAATGACGATTTCTGAATTTCAATTGATATTTTCTGAATTTCAAATGAAAATTTCTGAATTTCAATTGATATATTCTGAATTTCAAATGACGGTTTCTGAATTTCAATTGATATTTTCTGAATTTGAAATGATATTTTCTGAATTTCAATTGATAATTTCTGAATTTCAAATGACGATTTCTGAATTTCAATTGATATTTTCTGAACTTCAAATGAAAATTTCTGAATTTCAATTGATTTTTTCTGAATTTCAAATGACGGTTTCTGAATTTCAATTGATATTTTCTGAATTTCAAATGATATTTTCCGAATTTTAATTGATATTTTCTGAATTTCAAATGACAATTTCTGAATTTCAATTGATATTTTCTGAATTTCAAATGATATTTTCTGAATTTCAAATTGAAATTCTGAATTTCAATTGATCTTTTCTGAATTTCAAATGGAAATCCTGAATTTCAATTGATTTTCTGGATTTCAAATGGAAATTCTGAATTTCAATTGATATTTTCTGAATTAGAATTGCAAAAGGTGTAGTAACATTGACGTTTTGATAGGAGCAAAATTCTACTACGAATTAATGACGACCGGTAAATTTAAACTATCAGATAATTTACCAACACTCCAAAACACAAGGCTAGGTTGAATAGTGAGCGGCAAGGTAAAAGAGGATGCAGGAAATTCAGCAATATGCGCAACTTACGGTGAAGACGAAGCAACTACAAACGAACTCATACAACGATTTTGGGAATTAGATAACTTCGAGACAGACAACAACCTCACAATAGACGAGCAAAGGTGTGAGACACACTTTATTCAAAATACCACAAGAAATGAAGATGGTAGATTCGTAGTCCGATTGCCATTTTCAGAAAACTCAAGCGCATTAGGTGAAACAAAAGATGTAGCACTATCAAGATTTCAAGCTTTAGAACGAAGACTATCGAAGGATCCTTTGTTAAAATCCCAATATAGCAACTTCATGAATCAATACGAAGCATTGGGTCACATGACCCGCATTAGTGGCAACGAAGTAAAGGCACCGTACTTTTTCATCCCTCATCACTGCGTGCTTAAGCCAGAAAGTAGTACTACCAAACTCCGCGTAGTTTTCGACGCTTAAGCGAAATCCGCTTCAGGATTGTCACTTAACGACATTCTATATACCGGCCCACCATACAAGGTGACCTATTTGGCATATTACTAAGGTTTCGACTACCAAGATTTGTCTTTTGCACCGACATAGAAAAAATGTACCGTCAGATTCTAGTCGATCCAGCCGATCGCTACATGTAGCTAATATTCTGGAGGAAGAACCCAACAGAGGCAACCCAAATATACAAGCTAAACACTGTGACTTACGGAACATCGGCAACGCCATATCTAGCAACGAAATGTTTACAACAATTAGGAGAACGAAGCATGGAACGATACCCATTAGGTGGTCATACACTAAGATATGACTTCTATGTGGACGATGGCATGAGTGGTTCTAACTGTCTAAGAATAGCCGTCGAGATGCAGCAACAACAAAGAAGCCGGGTTTAAACTAAGAAAATGGTGCGCAAACCACTCGCAACTGCTGAAGGGCATTCGACCTGAAAACCTGGAAGTAAACCTAGACTTCGACAACAAATCATCCAAGGTTTTGGTATTGACATGGACTCCCAATTCAGATTTATTCTTCCTCAAGGCAGACATCCAAGAAAATAAGACAATAACAAAACGTTCTGTTACGTCGGTCGTTGCGAGAATATTTGATCCACTGGGAATAGCAGGTCCAGTGGTAGTCGCTGCAAAAATATTCATACAACAGTTATGGCAATTAAAAATCACATGGGATGAATCGTTGCCACCAAATCTAAGTTCACAATGGACAACATTCCGACAGAACTTAAAAACCCTAAACAACGTAAGCACAAATAGACATATGTTCGATGGTCAGTTCCCTACACACACGAGTTACAGAAACAACCACAAACACAACAACAACAACAGATACACCAAAGAAGCCACCTAGATTATTTTTATAAATAATTAAATATAAAAACTTTTTGATTAATAGACAAAATTACTTAGTTTATTGAACTTTAAAATATGTACTTTTGATTTGATAAACAAAATTACTTAATTGCGAAATTATTTTATTGAACTTTAAAATATGTACTTTTTGATTTGATAAACAAAATTATTTAATTGCGAAACTATTTTATTGAACTTTTGTTTATGTAAGCACTTTTTGTATTTAGGTAATAAGTTTCATTTTAAAAGAAAGTAATCAATAAAGACAGTAGTGATTTTGGTAACAAACGAAAAACATTAAATTTTTTTCCTAACTTTGTTAACCATTTAAATAACTGGCGGAGTCGGGTAGTTCCTGTACAAATAAGATATAAAGGCGACGGATTATCGCAATACATATTCAAGTGACGGATCATCACTATACAACTGTATAAGGAGCAACATTACGTAGGATTAACGTAAAAATTGGAGCAGCATCGAACCCAAAAGCAATAATGCAGGTTACAATTATTCTTGTGTAAGTCGAATATTGAATAAAAAAAATATAATAAATTAAAAACAATTAAAATTAGTGAAATAAAAATAAGTTAAAAACGATTAAAATTAATGAAATAAAAATAAATTGAAAAAAAATAAAATTAATAAAATAAAAATAAATTAGAAACAATTAAAATTAATGAAAATTTAAGAAAAAAACAAAATCATTTAAAAGTGATAAATACTAGCTTATTAATTACACATACACTTCGATACATATAAAATAATTTACCTTTCGAAGATTAATTATTTTATATTCGAAATAAATCAATTCATATATTTTTAAAGACCAGCGATTCCCAAGGGACCCTCCTGTAAATCTCTTTAAATATATGTTTTGTTTAAACACACATAAACCGTTATATGCCTAAATTTCGTCCATACTTTATTCCACGAACCCTTATCCCTATCCCAGAATCTGAAACTGACATGAGTGTGAATCAGGATAGTAATACTACAATGAATTCCGCGAACAATACAACCTCGACAGTACATAATATTCTGGAATCTCTAAGAATCCCAGATGCTGTCAAGAACCTTCCGAAATTTGACGGAAACGTTAGATTGTTGTACGATTTCATAAACAATGTGGAGGAAATTCTTTCGGTATTATCACCCATCGATGGCACTCCTTTTGCCAAAATGATCTTAAGATCGATACGAAACAAAATCCAGGGAGAGGCAAACGAAATATTAAATATGTACAGCACAGATTTGAGCTGGCAAAGCATAAAAAATAACCTTATACTACATTACTCCGGTAAGAGAAATGAGACCTCACTAATTCGAGACTTACATCTCCTAAAACAGAATAATAGAACATTAGAAGAATTTTATAGCTCAGTAGTAGAAATTCAAGCTACAATAAATAATCACTTAACGATTCATGAGGTAGATCCCAATATAATAACGGCTAAGAGAGATTTGTTTGCCAAAATGTGCCTCAACACATTTTTGTCCGGTCTTAAAGAACCATTGGGTTCCTCCATTAGAGCTATGAAACCAGAAACATTGCCTATAGCATTTTAATACTGTGTTACTGAACAGAACATGTTTTATATTCGACAAGAAAATAGGAACGTAATAAAGAAACAAGAAACCCCTAAAACATATAATCCACAACATTTATACCCTCACTATCAAAGAGCATTTACTCCAAGATCGCAACCACCAAACAATTACAGACCACAACAGAGCATGAATTATAATCCTCCCATTTACTACAATAAAACACAATTACCAGCCAATCAGTCATTCACTAGACCTCAGTTAATACACAATTCTAATTCACCAACACCTAGACAAACATACTATCCCACAGCCACAAATAACCAAAACCAATTCAACAATTTCAAACAACCACAATTAAACACTAACACAAACTATCAGACACCAGAACCCATGGACACTAGCTCAGGATACACTCACCTTAGAATAAGTAGTGGACAAACACGAAGGATTCCTAGAGAAATTCATCATATTGATCATAACTCTGAAAATTTTTATCAAATTGATCATAACTTTGAAAATTTTTATGACAATGGTCATAACTTTGAAAATTTATATAATACTTGTTCTGACCCTGAGAACTATGATGTCCCAAACTACGTGCCTGATATGGACAATTATAACGAAGTTGAAGACGTGGGAAATTTTCAATTAAATGCCTCCAAAACCCAACAGGATACTTAGATATCAACAAACATGGTACTAACCTCCCTTACATAAATATTTCATCCCCATTCGGACATCCACTCCGCTTTCTGATAGACACGGGTGCATCAGCATCTTTTATTAATCCAGAATACACTAAACAATTAAATATAGAAGAATGTATACCGATAATAATAACTACCGTGTTAAACAAACACCAATTGAATACAAAGGTTAATATTCCCTCGTTCATAGAATTTCAGGAAAACGGAAACCTATAATTTTTTGTTTTCAAATTCCACAATTATTTCGACGGCCTTATTGGACTCGATATACTTACTAAATTAAGTGCGAAAATAGACCTCGAAAGGAAACAATTAATCACAAAGAATTCCTGTATTCCCTTGTCCTTTAAACAAAACTTAACTTCAGGTAAATTTCTAATAGCACCAACAACGAAAGCTATTATTAAAATTCCTGTGGATTTAGAAAGTGGCGATTTTACAATCCCTACTATTACAATTAACCCCGAGGTAACTATTTCTCCTGGCATGTACAGGGCAAAAAACTGGTACAGTTTTGTTGAAGTGAATAACAAATCGGATACGGATAAAATAATTTTAATCGAAAGTCCAATTAAGGTAGATCCAATCACGGATTCGTACTACAGGGAAATTAACAATATTAGCTTCGAACATTCTCCTGAATACCAGAACCCTAAATTACTGGAAAATCTTAGAATTGATCACTTAAATTTAGAGGAACGTAAAGTTATCACAAAACTTTTTAGGGAATTTGAAGATGTTTTCCTTCAAGAAAATCAATCTCTAACCTTCACTAATAAAATTAAACACGACATTATTACAAAAGATGACATTCCCATCTATACGAAATCGTATAGGTACCCCCATGTCCATAAAGCAGAGGTACAAAGGCAAATTGCAGACATGCTAAACCAGGGTATCATACGGGAAAGCTACTCACCTTGGAGTGCACCAGTATGGATAGTCCCCAAAAAAGCAGATGCTAGCGGGAAGAGGAAATGGCGTCTAGTTATCGATTATAGGAAACTTAACGAGAAAACAATCTCAGATAGGTACCCGATACCAAATATAAATGAAATACTAGGCAAACTCGATAAATGCATGTATTTCACCACATTGGATTTGGCTAGCGGATTTCGTCAAATAGAAATGAATCCAAAAGATGTCCCTAAAACCGCATTTACAGTAGAAGGTGGACACTACGAGTTTGTAAGAATGCCTTTCGGGCTTAAAAAAGCACACACAGAAAATAAATTGGTTGGAATTCTATCGGAAGCAACGAAATATTTTCCTCATTCAATAATTTTAATTGCAGTTATTTAAAATTGATCATCAGGAAAGTTATATTTATTTGTGAACAGAAAATATATATGATGAACCAAAACACTGTCACATTATCCAAAATATTGGCTTTTCTAACCAATATTGAAAAAATACCAACTTCCACATTAACTTCAATACCAACAACCACCAATTTATCGAAGATTTAGCCATTTGAATAAAATATCGGCTGCAAAAATCTAGTATCAGTTGTGTTTCAATAAAATCGATCACTCTATCCAAAATATTAGTTTTTCCAATCAATTTAAATTTTTTTTCAACTTTAGTAGCTTTAACCATTAATTTCCATTTTTTTGGTAATTGTAATAATATATTGAGACAAGGAACAGAAATTTTATTTATCATAATAAAATTTTGGAATCTATCATATTTTTTCATTTCATACATATGCGTGTTTAAATTCTAAGTTAAACAACAACTAAACGTAAGTATCTGTGGCGTAGGAGGTAGAGACACAGCCTTATCGCCTTAGAGATTTGAGTTCAAACCTCAACCAAGGCATTACTTTTTTTTTTAATAATTTTTTTATTGATTCAAATTAAAAGACACAATTGATTTTCTGTTGTGAATATAATTTTATTCAAAAACAAAATATTCAAATTTTCCACCTGAAGAAATTCAAATTTGAAATTTGACAAAAAAAAATGTATGTCGAGATTAGCCTAGAGGAATAGCAATGGGCTGACAAACGGAAGGTCGCCGGTTTAATCCCGGTTCGCGATATAAATTTGAAAAAAAAAAATTTTTTTATTCAAATTAAAAGACACAACTGATTTTCTGTTGTTGATATAATTTTATTTATAGACAAAATATTCAAACCTGAAGAAATTCAAATTTGAAATTTGAATAAAAAAACTTAAATAGAGCTTAGCTTAGAGGGAAAGCAATGGGCTGACAAGCGGAGGTTCGGCAGTTCGATCCCAGTTAGCGACAAAAGAAAATTTTAATTTTTAAATAAATTTTGTGGAACGTGTTTTTCTATTTATAGAATTTATAACCCACAAAAATTAAAGTAATCTATTAACACAACAAAAATTCAACAATTGTAAATAAATTTCGGTAGTTACAATGGTATTATAAGTGAATAAAAGTGATCGTACGTAGAACTACAAAAATTCGGTTGGCGAAAAATTCGGTTGGAACTACGAATCTGTTTTCTGTGTGCACCATCGACATTTCAGAGAGTAATGGATTGCGTCCTAAGAGATTTGATAGGAACTGTATGTTTGGTCTACTTAGACGACATTATTGTATATTCCACTTCACTCCAAGAACATGCAGAAAATTTGAAAAAAGTTTTCGGAGCCCTTAGAGAAGCCAACCTCAAAATACAACTAGACAAATCAGAATTCTTGCACAAACAGTGAGCATTTTTGGGTCATTTAGTGACTACTGAGGGAGTAAAACCAAGCCCTGATAAAATATCAGCCATTCAGAATTTCCCAATTCCTACAAATCAGAAGGAAATAAAATCATTTCTGGGTCTATTAGGTTATTATCGGAAATTTATAAAAGACTTTGCCAAAATAACAAAACCATTTACAACATGTTTGAAGAAGGATAAAACTGTTATAGTCGACGACAAATATAGGAAAACTTTTGAAATTTGTAAATCCTCCTAACTAACGACCCAATCTTACAATATCCAGATTTTTCAAAGCCATTCAACCTTACAACAGACGCAAGTAATTTTGCGATAGGAGCCATCCTGTCACAAGGGCCGATAGGAAACGATAAACCAATTTGCTACGCAAGTCGCACACTCACAGCATCGGAGATAAACTACTCCACAATAGAGAAGGAACTCTTAGCCATAGTTTGGGCTACCAAATACTTTCGACCATACTTATTCGGTCACCGTTTCAGAATCATAACAGACCATAAACCCCTCACATGGATTATGAGCCTTAAGGAGCCAAATTCAAAATTGATTAGATGGCGGTTGAAGTTAGAAGAGTATGACTACGAGATTATTTACAAGAAAGGTAAACTGAATACAAATGCGGATGCCCTTAGCCGAATAAAAACTAACCCTTTGGAAACTCTAAATATAAATACATTTGACACACTATCTAAGCAAGCCACTGCAGGTAGCACCATTCACTCAGCAGAGGAAAATTGCGATGATGGCATACCCATTTCGGAAAAACCAATAAATGACTTTAATTTACAAGCCATATTTAGGAAAGGAAACTCTAATCCTCGTACGAAACTCGAAGTAATTTTCAAAAACAAACATAGAAAAACCTTTACCTACCCCAATTATACAGAGAAAATTATAACGGGCATTTTAAAAGACCATCTTGCCCCCAATAAAACCACGGCAATTTTCACAGATGATGAATCTTTTCGCATAATTCAGAATGTGTATGCAAAACATTTTGCACAAAGCAAAATATTTCGTTTAGTTAGGTGTACTGAAATAGTGAGACATAAAAGAAAACGATAGTCAAGATAAAATTATTCAAGACTATCATGAGAACAATAATCACAGAGGCATACAAGAAACACATGATCACCTTAAACGTGAATACTATTTTCCGTACATGAAATCAAAGATAATTCAAACAATAAATAATTGTGCTTCATGCCAAAGATTAAAATATGACAGACACCCTCCAAAAACTCAATTTGAAAAACCCCCAACACCTGTTAAACCACTGGACATAATACATATAGACGTTTATACAATTAGCGGGAAAAATATTTTAACGATTATAGATAAATTTTCTAAATTTGCTGCCGCTTACACTTTAACAGCGAGAAATAGCATTTGCGTAATTAAATCTTTAAAACACTTTCTGAGCCTACATGGCATCCCTAACGAGATTGTTTGCGACCAAGGAACAGAATTCAATTCAAACATATTCAAGGCCTTTTGCCAACAATATCAAATTAACTTGCATTTTACGTCTTTCCAACAATCAAGCAGCAACGCCCCTGTAGAGAGACTTCACTCGACATTAACTGAAACATATAGATTAATAGTAGAGAAAATTAAGGATAAAAAGTTAGAAATGGATCACGATGATATTCTGACAGAGACAATCATAACGTACAATAATGCAATCCATTCTTCCACAAAATTAACACCTTTCGAACTCTTCTACGGGAGAACCTACAAATTTGACCGTCAGATCACATTCAACAATGAACACGAATACCTTTCCAAAATTAATCAATTTCAAACTCAACTTTACGAATCTATTAAGAGTAAATTAGAAACTGACACGGATAAACGCATTGAGAAGACAGACAAGAACCATTAAATTACGAGGAAAATGACTATATTTACAGAAAATAATGTAGGAGAAACAAACTAACACCAAGATTTTCCAAGCACAAAGTAAAACAAAACAACAATATTAACTACACAAAACAAAAAACTACACAAATCTAAAATAAAGAAAAGACGATTTAAAAACTAAATTAATTTCCATTTTAGATTAATAACCACAATACATGCACAAACACTGAACATACAAAACCTGAGCGATGCACAGGGTTTGCTACAGATAAAACTGGGAACAGCCAAAACAATAACAGACTACACCAACCTTATACATATCATAAAACTCGATTCATATAGTAACAATGTTATGAAAATTGAAGAATCATTAAAACATTTCACACCTTCATATTACAACAAAGGTTCTCTCGAAATGACAAAATATAAGCTAACGGATCTCAAGAGTAAATTGAATTCAATAACACCTAGATATCGGAACAAAAGAGGATTATTTAATGGTATAGGATCAGCAGTAAAATTCATTACAGCAATGATGCTTCTCGTATTAACGAAGTAATATTCAACCTGACATCAAAGGTACAAACCTAAACGAATAGACAAAGTATACTGAACACCAAGATTATTGAGAGAATGGAAAACATTACAGATCATATAAATAGGGAACAAGATACTAATGTTCGGTCATTACAACACTCACAGAATAGCATTCTTTCCAACTCCAAACTTATTAACGACATTCAATACTTAAATCAGATAAATTATCATATTGATTTACTGTCAAATCATATCGCAAGTATTTCCGAAGCAATGATCTTATCCAGACTTAAAATTATACCAAAAATGATTTTAAATATGGAGGAACTAAAAGAAATCGAATACAATCTAAAAGACCAATCTATTAAAATTGATACTATAGAACACTTGTATGAACACTTAGAGTTACAAGCCTACTACAATAACACAAATATCATTTTCAATATTCTTATTCCTCATATCCCTCATGATCAATACACAATTTCCCACACAATTCCCATACCTATTAATAAGACAAAAGAAATAATAATAAAACCATATATAATTTATAACAATGAGAAAATTCAATATTTCGATCAATTATGCAATAAAATTGAAAACTTGTATTACTGCAAAGAAAGTTCACAACAAGAAACAATAGAAAAATCCTCATGCTTTGGAAAAATCATAAATAACCTGGAAGCCAATTGTAAACTCAATGATGTAGGCCAGATAACGAAAGTCTCACAACCCGAACAAGGACTTGTGTTAATAAGAAATTTACCACCAACAGAAATGAAGACATCATGCGACTCGAAGAAACATATTATTGAAGGAAACCTATTAATACATTTCAAAACCTGTGATCTTATCATCAACGAAATTACCTACAAAGATAACCCAAACATATATTGGGACGAATTTATTCTAAACCCATCCACACAAGGAAGCATAAAACCTCTATCCACAATGGAAAGCTTGAGTATACCCAAACTTAAGGAGTACCATTTAAAAAATAAACTGGCCATTGAAGTCTTATCGAATAATACAGAACTACACAGACACTTAAACTACGGCCTCGTAGTTGCAATAATTGGTGTAATAATTATCATTGTCATAACCAAACGGAAAATAAAATTCGCTGTAAATGAACTTCCCACTACAAATATAATCGCTCCTGACCATCAATACTTTTGGCCATCGCTCCATACTAAGAGGGGAGGAGTTACAGAAACAACTACAAACACAACAACAACAACAGATACACCAAAGAAGCCACCTAGATTATTTTTATAAATAATTAAATATAAAAACTTTTTGATTAATAAACAAAATTACTTAGTTTATTGAACTTTAAAATATGTACTTTTGATTTGATAAACAAAATTACTTAATTGCGAAATTATTTTATTGAACTTTAAAATATGTACTTTTTGATTTGATAAACAAAATTATTTAATTGCGAAACTATTTTATTGAACTTTTGTTTATGTAAGCACTTTTTGTATTTAGGTAATAAGTTTCATTTTAAAATAAAATAATCATTAAAGATAGTAGTGATTTTGGTAACAAACGAAAAACATTGCATTTTTTTCCTTAACCATTTTTTGTTAACCATTTAAATAACTCACGCAAATACATACCTTCGTAGACGCATCCGAGAAGGCTTATGGTGCCGCTGTTTATCTACGATCACGTTTGAAGGATGGCAGACTCATCGTCAGAATGTTATGTTCCAAATCACGTGTTGCTCCTCTAAAGAAGTTAACTCTACCCAGGCTGGAGTTGTGTGCTGCTGTAGTAGGAGCCGAACTAACATCAAGAATTAGGAAGGAATTGCGCTTTGAAAACAAGCAGACATATTTTTGGTCCTATTCTGAAATAGTACTACATTGGATCAACTCATCATCGTCTTTACTCCGCACCTTTGTAGCGAATAGAATCAGCAAGATACAAGAATTCACGGCACGTTAGCTCGAAGCAAAATCCGGCTGACCTAATCTCGAGAGGTTTGAGCCCTGAGAAACTATCCGAGTGCACATTGTGGTTCTATGGACCAATCTTTTTATATGGTAACGAAGGTCACTGGCCCAAAGAATTCTCGAAAGAACTACAACTTACAAGCAACATGGAGTTTAAGCAAAACACAGTTACTACCGCATCAGTCGCTAACGCAGAATTAGAAGAAATCATTTACAAAATCAATCATCGGGACTCTTTTAAGGTTTTCCAAAGAGTAGTGGCATGCGTCCTGCGCTTTATACAGAACGCCAAGGTAACAAAGGCCGATCGAGCAACAACCAAGATTTTAAGCCAAACCGAATTAACTTCAGCACTACATCTTATCGTCAGAACTATACAAGCAGCTGACTTCAAGCATGACCTCATCAACTTAAGGGCAAACAAGAAAGTTAGCAATTCTAGTTCCATCAGCAGTCTGTCCCCATTTCTTGACGAAAATCATGTTCTTAGAGTCGGGGGAAGACTAGAGGCCTCAAACCTCCCGTATAACACTAAACATCCAATACTTTTACCATACAACGATCCGATCTCAAAACTTATATTAAGAATGCTTCATAAGAACAATCATCACTGTGGCCCACAAACATTATTAGCAATTTGCAGACAGAAATTCTGAATCATCAAGGGCAAATCAATGACCAGAAATATCGTCCAAAATTGTGTTCGATGCACAAGATCAAAACCGAAATTACTGACCCAAATCATGGGCGACTTACCAGCGAGTAGAATCACCCCCGCTCGACCATTTATTAAGTCGGGTGTCGATTACTGTGGCCCTTTCTGGGTTCACTATAAATTAAGGGGTAAACGACCACACAATTTCTACGAAGCTGTGCTTATCTGTTTCTCTACAAAGGCAGTACATCTAGAAGAAGAGGTTTTTAGCACGCCGTGGACGTTGCCAGACAATATTCTCAGACAACGCCACAAATTTTATAGGAGCAATAAAAAAAAGAGCTGAAGGAGCTTGATGAGGCCATTTACTCTAAGACATCTCAGGAGGCTATCACACGTTCATGCAGCAAGGAAGGTATTGAATTTAAATTCATACCCCCTAGAGCCCCTCATTTTGGTGGATTATGGGAATCAGCGGTCAAATCCGCAAAACAACTATTGTTACGAAGTGTATCAACAGCTTCGCTTACTCACGAAGAGCAAAATCGAAATCGAAGCAATCTTGAATTCGCGACCTCTCACCCCGATGTCAACCAATCCAAATGATTTAACAGCAATAACTCCAGGTCACTTTATAATTAGGGAACCACTTACAGCTCAAGTGGACAACAATGCACTCCAACCGACCGGTTCACTTACAAGAAGATGAGAACTCGTTTCTAAACTCAAACGTGAATTCTGGAAACGCTGGTCAACTGAGTATTTACACCAGCTTCAAGAAAAACGGAAATGGAAAACATCATCTGAAAACGTGAAGGGGCAATTGGTCATCATAAAAGAAGACAATGCACCTGTAATGCGTTGGCCCCTCGGAAGAATTCTTCAAACCCACAAGAGAAACGATGGAAAGGTTCGGGTAGCAGATATCAAAACAGCCTTTGGAACAACAAGACGACCGTTTCACCGACTAGCACCATTCTTTCACGAAGACGAAGAAGAAATCCCAGCCAGGGAAACATTAAAAAAACCATTGCCTACAACCGAAGCAGATGTTGTGCCACCAAAGAAACACAAACAAGATGCAGTTCCGTCAAGAAATCAAAAGCCGGTTAAAACCTCGGCTCTGTTCACCATGCTCATAACGCTTCTACTTATCCCAGCCGTCATAAGCAGCAATCTTCAGATCAACAAATTTCGAACTGATCCAGGACTATATTTCGAAGGAATTGGAACAACGAAACTAGTTACAGCTGAATGGAAAATGATGGTTTACTACGATTTGGCTCCGTTTTCATCAGAAATAGAGTCTCTTTCATTAGAAATACGAACATTACAACAATTATGCTCAGAAATTCGACATCAGTCTATGTGCAATTTCCTTCTCAAGAATTTTGATCAAATAAAAGATGAATTGTGCCAAGAGAAGGAATTGTTTACAATACATCGATCAAAAAGAGCAGCATTTAACATCGTCGAAAATATAGCGCGATCATTATTTGGCGTGTTGGACTCCGATTATGCCGAAGAGATGGCAAAAACTATTAATTAAGCAAGGCCCGAAAAGGGACACATGTTACAACTACTTAAAAATCAGACATCAGTCATAGATTCAACCAATAATATCATAAAACAAGACGAAAACAGAACCCAAGAAAGTCTTAAGGACATCATGGAAAGAATCAATCAAGAAACAATTCAAAAGAACAAAGAGTCGCAACAAATCAGCAAAACACAACTAATGGGAATTCTTTCAACTCATCTCGCACTAATAGCAACAAATCTCCAAAGAACAGAATCTGAAATCATTAATGTACTAACAGACGCACATAATGGAAGAATCAGTCTACTGCTGTTATCACCCCATCAGCTTAAGACTGAACTTACTACCATCAAGGCTCACCTCCCAGCATTTCGTGCACTTCCAATGGGTGACGATAACTTGATTCACCTTTACAAGTTAATGAATGCCAAGGGTGCTGTTACCAAAAGAGAAGTCATCTTCGAAATTAGACTTCCACTAGTTGATCAACAGGTTTTAGAGCTATTTAAGATAATTCCAGTTCCAACCGTGGTGAACCAAACTATCATCGCCATCATGCCAGATAGCTCCTTTATAGCAGTTAATTCACATTTTCTACCAATGATGTCACCAACTGCATAAATGTCAAGCTTGACATCTACATATGCAAAAATAAGCAATCCAAGCTAGGAAAAATCTCAAACATTAATTCATGTGACATCAACATGTTCAACAATCAGGATACAACTAATTGCAAGTTAGCCCGACTGCCAGGTAGTGCTACATGGACTTAATTAAACAACGAGAACAAATGGATATTTTCCATCAATACAACTTCTGAAATCTCTGCAGTTTGCGGCACGGAAACCATAGAAGCCACATTGTCCGGTTCTGGAATCTTGGAAATAGGACCTAATTGTGTCGTCAAGAATAACATGATTACAATACAAGGCCATTTTGAGGCATCAACCAACTTGCATACCTCATACACCAGTTTCAAACGAATCGAGTCAAACAGCACATCTCAAGAAATAAAAAGAGTTTTTAATAAAACAAATCATCAATTCAAGGCACAATTAGATCAACTCACCAATTTACCACAACAACTAAACGAATCCGCTTTTATTCACATTCCAAGAATTATCGAATCAACATCATCATGCAGTAAGTTATACTGCCCTTATCCTCTCAGTTCTGTTGGTGCTTAGTTTCCTGGGCATGAAATTACTACAACGGTATCAGCAGAATACTCCTATGAATACTGACCAAGCTGCGACAAGACCACTCCCACGTCCAAGACCAAATAACCATCGACATCATAGATACGTAATCATTCAGTCCCTGACGCTTAGCATGTTATCTTGAACCTTCATTCAACGCGGGGGAGAATGTTCGAACTCGCATGGTTTAATTATTGCTCATGCAAAAATCAGCAACAAAACTTTATACAAAGTTCAATAACTTAAATATTGTTATTTATGCTTAGTCAGTAATTTATTAATTATGACCTATATTAATTGTTTGTTATGTTATTTTATTTTACTATATGCAATTCTGCATTTTTTATAAATTAAACACCTGTATATAAACCAAACAATAAAAGGTAATTTTCGTTAGTCATTAACATTACGTTCAAGTGTTTAATTGCATTAACCATCAACTACTTTTCCAGTTCAAGTGCTGGAAGAGAACAAACCTTGTCTCATCTTAGAAAGCTATCCAGGTTCATGTGCTTGGACAGCAACATTCTAAAGAGACACTCCAACTAATATTTAGCAAAAATCGGCAAAAATTTTTCTGCAAAGTCGCTTTTAAATAATAAATCTGTAAAAATAGCAGAAAAAGCTACTAATGTTTTTCTATTTTCACAGGATTATTTCTATGAGTGCATGAATAAATTTTTTTGAGGCTCCATTGGATGTTTATTTTGTTATCGCTGTTTTCTATATTCTGTATTTTTTTTTTAAATTCTGATTTTATTTTTTTTTTTATTTAATTTAAATTTTTTTTTTAGTTTTGTTTAAAATTTTTAAAAATTTTTTGATTGTTTTAAAATTAATGAAGAGCCGCACCAAATTGGGGCCGCATTTTCTCATGTATGTTATATACTCATTCGCACCCATGCACAAATTTCTCAAATACGGTACAACTACCCAGCGAAAAAATAAATGCCTAAGCAGTAGAAAAAGCACTACAATGTACTTTTTTTTAACATAAACACTAATGATTTTAACATTTTATTTTTTTTTTTAAGAGAAGCAACACTCAGGAAATTCTTCCTATAATTAACGTGTTGCTTCCTTTGGAAAGGGGATAGAGGAAAAGTGAAAGGTGGTGAAAGATGAAGGGCTTCAAATATGGCAACACTGTAATTGCGCGAGATGTTGAATTTTAGAAAAGTTGTTGCGCGCCATCTGATGAAAAGTTGGCGAACTGTGTTGAAGCTTTTTAGTTCATAGCCCTGTTATATTATATTATTTTACTTCGGTGGGGTGAAGTGTATGAGGGATAGAAAAAACTCATGCATATTATTATTTTTCATAAATTGATGTTGCCTTGGTTGGGGCTCGAACCCGCAACCTCACGTGTAACAGTCCAACGCGCTAACCATTACACCACAGCGCCCACAGTTGTCATAGGAGAGGAGTACTCCGACTTTAGCATTTTTTCAGTACTTTTTGAACGAGTGCAAAGGAAGCGCTTTTTCACCGATTAAAAGTTAAAAAAAAAATTTTAACAAAAAAAAAATTATATTTTTTTAAATTTTCAAAAGTTTTTTATTGCCGCCATATGCCGTATCAAACTTGCGACCTCACGATTGCTAGTCGCTGAGCTCTACAGCTGAGCTATTCTTTGATATGAAAGTTGACTGGCATGAAAACACCACTTTGTTAATGCGAGATATTGTTCTTTATTCTCTTCAATAAAAGTACTTATTAAACAAGTGTAAAAGGTGCACTCCAATTCAATATTGGTTTCAGTACTAATTTTACAGGTATATAAAAATCAATTTCTCACCATTTTTTTATATGTCACACTACCAACTACAAGAACAATAACAACAACCACTAAATTAATACCATCAATACTCTTTGCTGCAATCGAACCAGTTTTTTTTAAACTTTTTTTTTGCTTTTATGCACTCCTCTGTTGTGATCATTGTTATTATATTTTATCCTCTTCCTTTTTTTTTATTTTTTTTTTTTTGTGTGGTACAAGTGCTTTGTATTAGTTTTATTGTTGGGTTAATTAGTGATGAAGGTATAATACTGATCATTTGTCAACCGATTCAGCAATAAAAGGAGTACGTAGTTCCTGTACTACTCTACGGATATTAACTTGAATTTCTATTTATTTTGTAATGTCAGGTAAGTTCAGAATTCATTTCTGCAACATACGGGGACTTAGAGCGAATTATTTCTCTGTATATGCTCACATTCGTTATCATCGACTGGGTGTTTTAGCCTTATATGAGACCCAGGTGAATGAGGATGCTAATCCACAGGATTTTCATATATCTGGATATCACCTTCTATCGCTTTTTGTCTTTCATAGGGGCCTTGCGGTGTACGTTCGCAATGATGTTGTGTACCAGTGGCAGCAAAAATTAACCACGCATAATAACGAATTTAACTGTCTTTGGGTTAAATTGAAGATCAGGTCGCACATCTTGCATTTCGGGTTTCTTTATAGAAGCCCAAACATGGAAACAGGTAAGACATTTAATTATTTTGATTCTCTTTCCGCCTCCATTTCAGAAATCATGGAGAGCTGTCCGAATAGTGAAATCGTGGTTGCTGGTGATTTCAATATTCACAACTCTTCATGGCTTCGCCATTCGAGCTGGATAACTTCCGTTGGCACTTACGCCGAACTTTTCGCCGCACACAATCACCTGGTGCAGTTGGTGAATGAGCCAACACATATTCCATGTGTTGAAGGGCAATCTCAGAACATCCTCGACCTTTTGCTCACTTCGCACCCTGAAAAGTATGAAGTAAGATCGTTTGCACCTCTCGGTAACTCGGATCACTGTACCGTTTCCGCATCCTTTTCATATTCCGGGCTTCATAGCGCTTCACAGGCAGCCACGAAACGGTCTGTTCTAATTTATGAAAATGCTCGTTGGGTCGAACTTAACGATTTTTATCGGCAATTAAACTGGAAACTATGTTTCTTGGATGACGATGTTGATGCCGCTGCAAAAATGGTAGAACGCGTAATTTAGCTTGGAATGAAATTTTTTATTCCTTCAAAGTACATTCCGGCTAAGTCCAAACATAAGTGTTGGTTTAACCAGACGTGCAGAAATGCAGTCAATTTCAGAGAGGAAGCTTTCAGTAATTGGCGTGCGGAGAAGAACACCAATACTGACATTCTGCGTAAACAGGCGAGAACTGAGTGTGCCAAAGTACTGAGACGTGAAAAGTTTCTGTACGAACAGCGTCTGCGTGCTAAGGTTCATCCTTCTCCACGGGGCAGTAAGACCTTTTGGTCATTCGTTAAAAGGATAATGCTAGTTCCTCTATCCCAACTCTTATAAAGGATGACCTAATATTCACTGACCCGGTTGATAAAGCCAACCTGCTGGCTGAACTGTTCGCGGAAAATTCGTTTCTGCCGGAAAGCGATCAACCAGTGCGCGTGCTCGAAAGAGTATCACATACTATGCCCAAGATATTCTTTCGTCCTCGAGCAGTTAAAAGGGTTCTTGCGAATCTAGACGTAAATAAGTCAAAGGGTGCGGCTACTAAACCCTGCTAATTACCGTCCAATCGCAATCTGCTCTGCTCGAAGGTCATGGAGAGCATGGTTAACTACCATCTTGTTAATTATCTTGAGTCCAATTTGCTTCCTAATGATCGACATTCCTTTCGGAGCGTTGGAGTCGGTCCATTTACAGATTTGGTGAAAGCAAAGTGGTTGCGCTGGATATTTCCAAGGCGTTTGATCGTGTCAAAGCTTATTGCTTTTGCTGTCGGTGATGACTTCTTTCGATTCATATCGAGTTTTCTCAGGGATCGCACTATAAAAGTTGTTATAGATGGGGTCTCATCTAATGAGTTTCAGTTGAACGCAGGGGTGCCACAAGGCCATGTTCTTTCTCCTTCTCTCTTTCTTATCTTTCTGAATGATTTCTTTGTCAGACTTCCAATCCTATCTACTCTTTTGCAGATGACAGCAACATTTGCCATTCATATTCCTTTAATCATAGGCCAAGCCTTGTGGAGGTTCGAGGCAAGAGGCAGATTATGATTGACACACTCAATCAGGATCTAATTTTTAGATCTTTAATCCACGCAAGACCCAATGTTGGTTGCTGACTCATAGGACCGCTGAGCCATCAATGTCATCTGAGCCATCAATGGAATCGGAAGCTCTTGATGTTCTGGGCATGAGAATACAGTGTGATGTCCGCTGGAAGGATCACGTCATTCAAGTATCGAAAGAGGCATTCAAGTGTCTTTGCTTTCTTAACCGGTGTAAGAACTACTTCATTTCTTCTGATCTTCTCACTATTTATACCACCTATATCCGGCCGAAGATGGAATACAACTCCCATATATGGGCAGGGGCTTCAAAGTCTATTCTGGAGCTTTTGGACCATGTACAAAGGAGGCCGTCAGCGCTCATTAATGACAGTAGGGTGTCCAGCTCTATTGACTCATTGGAGCATCGTCGGAATGTGGGTTGTGTAACACTGTTCTATCGTTACTACCATGGGAGGTGTTCTGCTAAGATAAGTGCACTTATCCCGAGGTCCCGTGTTTTTGGCCGTAACACGCGCTTGTCTAGTATATCTCATCCATTTGTGCTCGATTGTCCAGTTAGTCGCACAACGCATTATAGGGAGAATTCGTTCATTAGTCGAACCGCCCGTATGTGGAATAAACTCCCCGCAGATATCTTCCCTGATACTTACAATTTAGAGAAATTCAAGTAAAACGTTTATAAACACTGATGCTTTACATCAGTAGGGGGTATCCCCTGAGTGTTAGTCTAATATAAAAAAAACGGATAGTTGGGAAGCAATGAAAGAAGTGATTTTTTGAAGTTGTTCAGAATAACTTCTAAAGAAGCAGTAAAAATACAATAACGGATACTTGTGAAGCATTAAAAGAAGTAGTTTGTAAAGCACTACTTGCAATTTTTTTTGCTGGGTACATAAGTACCATATTCAATGTAAATTTTCTCGAAAACGAAGCCGAACACATCTCCAATTTTTTTTCTTACCAATAGAAAATTATCTGGAGATTCTTTTAAAAATATTTAAAAAAAGTGGGATGTTTTTTGAGAAATTGAGTTTTTCATAAAAACGCAAAAAATCCAAATTCAGACCTTGTTCTGAAAATTTAAAATTTTTTATTTCATTCAGAAAATAGCACGTGAGAAACTCTATGGATTATGTTTAATTTTAGGCTCTTGACATATTTCCAAAAATTTTAACAAATAATTATTTTTAATTTTTGCACTAAAAAATAATTATTTGTTCGGACTTTCTATATTTTCATATATTTAGTTAGAATATTGTTCTACCTCAAGTCTAAATTCTAATATTGTATGATATTGTCATATTAGATTTTATTTGTTGTTTCAAAAAAGTTTGATCATTTTCATGATAGACAATACAATTGTTTCGTGGGCATCACCCCAACTCTTCAGTTGTCCGCAATAAGAAAATGATAGCTTTATTACACAAACCGAGACATTATATAAGGTACAAAAAAACAACGGGACGCGAATTTTGTACTTTCGTATATGAACTGTCTGAGTTGGTAAACCAGCTAACTAAATATATGAGATTTTTAACAAATTGTTAACTAAAAACGCTTTTAAATTTTTTCAACATTTGACCACGCCTACCTAGCCCACTTTATAGAAAAGTAAAAAAAAAGTACGGATTCTGTTTCCCGCTACACAGACGTATATATACCGAAAATTTTACATTCATGCGACATATGTTTTACAAGCTGGACATCTGGTGTGGAATGCCTAATATGTGGCCCTTTGGAATCTCCTGCGCACGATGCGGCAGGATACAATAACTTGGAAATAATTCAGCCACTTCTTCCCGTCTGGTTAGATTGCTATTCTTGCCATTTTTCGATTTTCCAACAATATATGTAAATGAGTTTAAAATCAAAGAATTTTCATTTATTTATTTATTTATTCAGTCTATGGATACAAAATTCCTTACAGGCTATGATGTTACGATTTTAGGATAATCTAAATATTAATTTATACATTATTTTATTAATTTACAAATTTAAACCCATCAAAATATAATATAAATTTTGCTTAAGGGCAAATTTGGATGCACAAAACTCTATTTGCGGTTTTAAATGAATTTGATGATAATGATTAATACAATTCAGTTGAAAAAACGTGAGGGTCAAAATGCTATTAAGACCATAATTGGTACGATATAGTGGTACATTAAAAATATTGTTATACCTAACACTTCTAGGTGGAACATGAAATCTAATAAGACAATGCAACTCTGAACAGTCAATACCACCACTAATAATATCAAAAACAAATAAAGCAGATTGCAATAATCTACGAAACTCAAGGGTTTCCAAATCTACTAATAAGCTTTTAGATCTATAGGAGGGTATAGGATCAACAAACATAAAAGATGAGATTGCAAATTTAACAAATTTCCTTTGCACTCTCTCAATACGTGAGATATGAGTTCCACAATGTGGAGCCCATATAATAGCTGCATACTCTAATTTTGATCTGACAAAGGCAGTATAAATTACCCAGTCAGAAATCGCCAGTGGTACAAAAAATCAAGCACTGGCATACCACTGGGTAACCATGGTATTAAAAATAAATGACTGGCAGAACACTCATTTGGGACGCTTTGCCAGCGTTTGCGAAGAGCGTTTTACCAGTATTTTTTTTACAAAAATTTCGGTGGTTTATAAAAAAAACCACTGGCAAAGAATTGGCTTAGAGTGATATGCCAAGGTTTGCAACCAGTGGTTATCCAGTGCTACCTAGCCAATGCTACCAGGCGTACAAAAATCAATTCACTGGAAAACCAATGATTTTATAAAAATGCTGACGCTTCGTTAAAAAATGTTTGTAGTCGGAAGGTTCCGAGTTCAAATCCGGTTGCAAGGAAAAAAATTTTTTTTGATTTTTTTTAATTAAATTTTTTTTGTTTCATTAAATTAATTTTTTTGTTTGTGGGAAAGCTCCTTCAAGACCAACTTTCTTTTTGCCCTCCAAACACTGCCATACGAGTTACTAAAAATTGTTTGCCAGTACTAGCATTTTGGTACAGCCAGTAGTTGTCCAGCTATTATCAATCATTTATGTGTTTAGCCATTAAATATTATATGTCTCGTTAGCTCAGTGGGTAGAGCAATCGTCTGCCAATCTGACGGCCTGGATTCAAATCACGGCAGGGTCAAAAAAATATATATGAACTTTTTTTTAATTTTATTTTGGAAAATATATTTCCAGACCAACTATTTATTGGTTTTGCCAGCGTTTTGCCAACGTTTAAAAATTTTGTTCCTCCAGTGCTTTTCCGGCGCTTTTTAAACAGCCGGTCCTTTTGTCTAATGATGTTATCATTTTGGGAATGGGAAAGCACTTTTTGCCAATACTTGTACCACCTGTTAAAGTGCTTTGCCACCGCTTTCCCGATTGTATTTTTCTGACTGGGTAACTTCACTGTCATAAGATCCGAAAACTCAGAGCACAATTTCTCTTTAAGAAAGCTAACATAGAATAAGCTTTCGGAACAAAATAGTCCACATGTTGTTTAAAGGACATCACTGAGTCAAAAACAACCCCCAGATCCACTGTGGAATCCACAGATTCCAGATTATAGTCACCTATATTAAAAGTAGTATAAATAGGATTTAAAGACCTAGAAAACGAGATGTGGAAGCATTTGTTGAGATTTAAATGGAGCTTGTTTAAATTACACCATGCAAGAAGATTTTTTAAATCTACTTGCAAATCTAAAACATCACGAACTGAGTCGATTCTATGAAATATTTTCAAGTCATCAGCATACAACAGAAATTTTGCTTTATGAAAACAAGACGAAATGTCATTTATAAATAAATTAAATAGAAGTGGTCCTAAGATGCTGCCTTGACGTACACCGGAAGTTTGAATGTACGGATCAGAAAAGTAGTTAGAAAAATCTGCATAAACTGTCTCAACTTGGCTACCTTGTTCTAAGGCTGATATACAGTATTCATTAAAAACTGCTAAATTTGTCGTGGATGATCTACCAGAAAAGAAACTGTGTTGATTAGGAGAAATCCATGATTTAGTAATAAAAAAAAGTCTTTTATAGAGAACATGTTCAAATAAAAAAATAGCACTGTTCGTGTCTTCAGTGAATAACTATATAAGAATAAAAGCATATTTGCAAAAAAAAAAAATTGTTTACTCTTAAAAATATCAAAACAGAGACTTATTTATAAAAGGTCTCAGTGATAATACTGATGCTAAAACTATTTACGATGAAATATGCAAATTTCAAAATAATAATTTAAAATTTATAAAAGTGACCCAATTTGCAACCAAAAAATCTATATATAATGGCTATGATCCTTCAATATACATATATAGTTCAAATAAATGGTGAAAGTACAGCTAATGAACTCAAAACAATTAACGGGTTACTCTTTCGTTGTATACGTTGGGAGCCCTTAAGAAAAACGGAAATTCCACAATCCCAATAATTCAAGTGCTTTAAATTTTGCTTGAAGTAAAGTAGATTTCAAATTCTAGCATTTGTATATTTAACAAAAATATTTCAAATTTGAATTTTTGTTTCCCTTTTGCTATTGAAATAAAATGTAATAAAAGTCATATACATATCGATCAATATGAAATTGTATACTGCATTTACAATTAGATATGGTTAGTCCAATTATAATATAAATTTTTATATGATGTCATATTAAAAAAAATACATTTCGTTTTGGATAAAATTATAAATTACCCCATTCAGAGTCACACTAGAAAATTTGTCAATTGGCTTTAGGATATAATTATATATTTTATCAAACACTGAACAAATTTTCAATCTTATTTTGAATATAATCATATCTTAGGACTTTTGACAAAAAAATTTAAGTCAACTTAAGAATATTTTCCAAGATTTTTGTCAACAATATAACTTTTGAATTCGCATATTTCTGTATGTTCCTCATATTTTCAAAATTCTATATAGACTAAAAAAATTCTAAAACCTCTAAAATCAACTTCTTTCGAAATTTTATTAATTTCCATTTGATAAAGGAACTTTTTTCATTTCCATCATTTCAATATAGGGATGTTTTTCGTGCACCATTTTAAAAAGAAAGTAATAAATTGCAATATTTATTTTCTGTATTTGTTCAATCAGTGTTGTGAGGATCATTTTGACGTAACAAATTATTTTTACTTTACCTCTTACATTTCATTAAAATTTAAATTTCCCTTTTTAAAACAGCTCAATGGGTTATAAAAACCCAAACAATGGGCAGGTTTACCAGAGAAATCCGCTATTGCTACAAGATATATAGCGCCCTAAGCAGAAAAATACGATCGGCACAATGTTGGCATACCGTTGGCGATGGTCGGTTATGCGTTGGCAGAACGTGGGATTAACAATATGGACAGTATTGTCCTGTTACTCGATTGATAACAGCGGCCAACCGATGGTTGGCGCTAACTTGAAAAAAAAGTGGTCTAAAAATAGATTTTCAAATAAATTTTTTTTTTTTTTAAATTTAAAAAAATTGTTTTTAGTATTTTTTTTTAAAAAAACATGGTTCTGATGGGAATTGAACCCAGGCCACCAGGTTGTCAGCCGCGATCTCTACACACTAAGCTGACAAGACTTGTAATATCTAATAGCTAAAAAATTATATCAATGATAACAGCAGTTGTAGCTAACTTACAAGCGTCGGCAAAAGGTTGGTTGACACTAAGCGACCAACATTGTCATGATGTTGAAAAACCAAAAAATTTATGGTCTAATAAACTTGAAATAAAACTTTTTGGTTCAAAAAATTTTTTTAGAATAAAAATTTTAATAATAATTATTTTAAATAAAACTTGGTCGGGCTGTGACTCAAACCCGAGCCGTCAGATTGCCAGACAATCGCTCTACACACTAAGCTAACGAGACATGTAGTACAACATAGCTTAAATAATAAATGTATGATAATAATGGCTAATATGTAAACATTGTCATAACGTCTGCTGGACCTCACTTGCCAACGCTGGCGTAACGTCAGGAAAACCAAAACATAGACGGTCAAAAAAATTTAAGAAAAATTATTTTTTAAAAAACAATTAAATTTAATAAAAAAAATGTAATTTTATAAAAAAAAAAATATCAAAAAATAAAAAAAAGAAAACAAAAAATTTTATGTTCGTGACCGGAATCTAATCCGAGACCTTCCGACTTTGCCTTATTTTAACAAAGCGTAGTAATTTTTACAAAATCAGTGCTCTGCCAGTGTTTTGTTTTTGGTACAGTAGGCAATTTCTGTCTGGGGCCCTAATTTAAATTTATAGTACTTGAAGCGGTTCCTTTGTGTTTTTTAATTTTTTGTTCCTTTATAAGTACCCGAGTAAAAAAAGTTATATATAATCATATGTGGCATATATTACAATATATAATTAGACATGTCGTTATGTATATCCATATATCATTATATATGACGTCTTTTTCCAAAATTGTTCCTTATATTATGCCATAATAATTTCATCTAATTAGATATTGACCTTTATAATATTAGATATGGTATACATATATGATTATATATTACATAGCATGGCTGATCTTATTGCATATATAGTTGTATATAGAGCTATATCTTAATATATATGGCGGCATTTTAAGAATATATAATTATATATGATATCATTTAAACAATATATAACTATATATGGTGCCAGTTAAACTATTATTATCATATATGGTGGCATTTAAACAATATATGGTCATATATGGTACCTCATGAACAAAATCTTTAATACAGTTGCAGATATGATAATATATGCTACTAAATATAGTGCCATATATATTTATATATGGTGTTATTTAAGCAATATATTAGCATATATGGTGCCATTTAAACCATATATTATTGTATATGGTGCCATTTAAACAATATATGGTCATATATGGTACCTCATGATCAAAATTTTTAATACAGTTCCAGATATGATAATATATGATTCTATATATATATTTTTATCAATTGTTTATCAATTTTTATCTAATTGTATCAGTTTAGATCTGACCTGATTGAATAATGTGTTAATCAGATGAAATTATATCTTATTTTTGACCTGATACAATTTTATCGGTTTATATTTAATGGTGTCAGGTTTGATCGTAATTGGTTCAATTTTATATTTTTAAAATATAATTGTATCCGACATTTACCTTATACAATTGTATCAAAGTTTATATATAATTTTGTATACAAATATATCTATTTGGACCTAAACGGATACCATGTGATATAAACCAATAAAATTGTATCAGGTGAAAAATCTGATACAATTTCATCTGATTAACACATAATTTAATCAGGTCAGATCTAAAATGATGCAATTAGATAAAAGCTGATAAACAAGAGATACAATTTTATCGGGCCATTTTTCGGATCAAATGGTACAAGGATGACTCTAAGTTATATATTACCATATAAAGCTCCATATTGTTTTCTTTAATAGGGAATATACCATATATGGTGCAATTTAAACAATATATGGTCATTAGAGTGGGGCGATTTGTATGGACAAAATTTTTTTGATATTGTGCCATTGATTTTTCGATAGCTATTGGCTAGTTGCCACATTTTTTATCCGATTTTCATAAGTAATACTGTTGGTTTTCGTTCTTGTATTTTTTTTTACTTGTTTTTAAATAATTTTCTATTTTGTTCATATCAACTTTTCTGTTAATTTTGTGTTTTTCAAATTGTCAATAATTTTCATTTTTATTTGAATTTGTACATATTGTTAAACTTTAAAAAGGGTCAACAAATGTAAGCATTTTTGATATTTTATTTTATAAATTTTGTAAATTTAAGAATCCTTTTTTGTAGTGAATAAACACATTTTTCAACCGTTTATCAACCCCTTTTTTAAAGTTGCGAAATTTAACAACTTTATTCAATTTGTGGTTTTTACGATATTTGATTGCTGGTCCTTCCCTCTTCCTGAATCCATGTGAGGGAACTATTTGAAAACATTTGGTGTACCAATTATCTCTTAGTGCTTGGAATATTGGAATATGAAATTAATTGGATATTAATTTCGTTATTTATGAAGTTTTTGTGTATCTTTGAAGAATTTTGAAGTCTGTTTTGATATATTTTTGTTTGAACCTCAGCTGAATGCAATTAAGAAGCAACAGGATAATAGTTAAAATGCCGATAACACGATCACCTCAACGGGATCAACAATCCATTAATAATCCGTCCAACGACCCCAACAACCCCTCCACCGCTCATAGTCAACAAGATGATAATTTGTCCAATTTTCTTATCGTTGAGGAGGATTCGCAAATATTTAATTCAGAAAACGTAACTGCCGCCGCTCCAAGAAACGTAGAACAGGTAACATATAATTTTACTAGAAAAATGGAGGAGATGCAACTCGTATTTTCTCGACAAATGAATGAAATGCTAACTATATTTCACACTAATAACGTAGAGATTCAAAAATCGATTTCTTCTTTGCAAAATGAAATTAGATCCGTAAATTCGAACACTATAAACCACGCTAATAACGTCCATGATAGTGCTCAACCTTTAACTGACAATAACGTAGTTAATACTCCACCCACTGTTACTATTGCACCATCTAATTCGACGTCATTTCATAACGTCATTAGCACTAATTCCTTTTCGAATCCCACCATGTTAGTCAATTCGGTACCAGAATGTAATAGAAACGTCACTTCAAATGATTCTGCTCTTCACCCAACTTTTCATATTTCTACCATGCCACAAATATCGACTACTACATCTTCCCCGAATTTTGCTTCTTCCTCACAATCTGGACCGATAATCGTACCCCACTGTCAGAAGAAAATATATGATTTACCAAAATTTTCTGGTTCGGCAGAAGAGTGGCAAACATTTTATGAGGCTTTTCAAAGTTCAACTGCCGAATTTGAATACTCTGAACTTCACAATATAATGCGTCTCCGCGATTCTCTTGAAGGAAATGCTCGTGAAACCGTTGAGTCACTGTTGTCAAACTCAAAAAATGTAAATGCGATTATAGATATTTTATCAGAAACGTATGGATGACCTGAACAGTTGATAAAGTCTCAGATACAAAAGATACGCTTGTTGGCTTCGGTAGAAGAATCAGACTTAGATCCCCTAATTGTTTTTGCTAATAAGGTAACCAATATGACGACATTTTTAGATTCAGTGGGAGGCAATTATCATCTGGTAAATCCTATGTTACTTTGCGAACTCGTATCTAAGCTACCTATGTCCAGACGCCTTCAATGGGCTGACAAATGTTTGTCTTTGGGTCGAATGCCCAGTGTACTGGACTTTTCAATTTGGCTAAGCAGTGTACGAAAAGTCGTCAATATGGTAACAGACTCTCTTCCTCTAACAAATGAAAACAAGAATTATGCTTGTGTATCCATTGAAAATAGGAAATGTAAACTTTGTGACAAACGATGTAAATCACTGGCCGATTGTAACGAGTTTTCTAAGCTGTCACTGGTATCCAGGTGGGATAAAGTTAAAGCTCTAAAGGTTTGTTTTTCGTGCCTAAAGGGTGGACATCAGGAAGTAAATTGTTTTTCAAAGAAACAATGTGATCAAACCTCCTGTTCTCGTTTTCACCATAAGCTTTTACATAAAGATCAAGTGTTCCAACCAGTGATTTCGTCATTTTCCGCAACCGACTCTAGCATTACTTCATCTAATAACACTCAAGCTCGCAGCTGTTTAGCTGACGTTAATATAAGAAAAAATTCCGTTTTGTTTCAAGTAGTTCCTGTAAAACTATATGGTCCTCATAAAAGTGAAGTCATTTATGCCTTTATTGACGACGGGGCAAACGTTTCTTTGATTGACGCAGAAGTAATCCATAACTTAGGAGTCACTGGTCAGAAAGGCGTTTTAGAACTCCATTGGATAGATAATCAGATATCTCGAGAACAAACACAAGTTGTCAGTATTTCAGTTAGTAGTGTTGAAGATTGTTCTGAGAAATACATTATGAACAATGTTTATGTATCTTCTAAGCTAGATTTGCCTCGCCAAAGTTTTAATTCGTCAACTATTTTCGAGGATTGTAATATTTTAAGTCTCTCCGGAATTTCTGTCCATAATTATAACAACATAAAACCCAAAATGATCATTAGCTTGGCCCACGCCTTTTTAACAGTTGGAATCGAGAAACCTAGAATGTTATCGCCATCAGGACTTATTGCCATTAAAACGAAACTGGGTTTGATCGTCTATGGACCCGTTAAGCAGTCTAAACAAAAACTTGTATCATGCCACTTATTTAAATCCGAAAAAGAATCTGAATCGTTTATAGAAATGGAAAGTCTTATGAAAAGTTATTTCGGGTTAGAAACCTTTGGAGTACGAACTCCGGTTAAGTCGTTTTTGTCTAAAGAAGATCAAAGAGCCTTAAACATTTTAAATACTACTACAAAACGCTGCGGAGAAAGATTTGAGTCTGGTTTGTTATGGCGTGATGATTTTCTGGCATTCCCTGATTCTTATGGAATGGCGTCAAAACGCCTACTTACTGTGGAGAGAAAGATGGCAAAAGACCCAAGTTTTGCTAAAGAATACTGTGCTAAAATAGATGAATATGTTGAAAAGGGATACGCCAGAATAATGTCTGATGAAGAAGCTATGATCCGTTCAAGAAATACCTTTTACCTACCACATTTTGGAGTTACGAACCCTAATAAAAAGAAACTAAGATTCGTTTTTGATGCTGCTGCTGAAATAGAAAAAGTCTCTCTAAACAAAGCTCTTCTACCTGGCCCCGGTATTAATCAACCACTACTAGCGGTATTGTTTAAATTTAGACAGTCGAAAATAGCAGTATGTGGTGATTTGAAGGAAATGTTTCACCAAGTTATTATTTCTAAAGAAGACCAGGATGCACAACGTTTTCTATGGAGAGACGGAGATCTTTCAAAGCCAATCAAAACTTATGTTATGCAGAGAATGACATTTGGTGCTACTTGCTCTCCAACGATGGCTCAATACGTAAAAAACAAGAATGCCGAAGAATTTGTTGACACATACCCACGAGCTGTAAAAGGAATAATTGAGAATCATTATGTAGATGATTATGTTGATTGTTTCGACACTGAAGAAGAAGCAGTAGAAGTTGTTCGCGCAGTAAAGCAAATTCATAAATGTGGAGGTTTTGAAGTGCATAATATGTTGACCAATTCAAACGTCGTTGCAAAAGAATTGGGTATCGTTGATAGTAACGGTACAATTGATGTAGGAAAAATAGTAGAACGTATTCTTGGTATGCACTGGATGTCAAGCTCAGATGAATTTGTATTTATTCTAAAATTTCACAAGGTTCCAGAAGACGTTTTAAACATGAAAAGAGTACCTACCAAACGGGAACTACTTAGTATTGCCATGTCAGTATTCGATCAATTTGGATTTGTTGCAGATTTCATGGTCAGTATCAAATTACTTATGCAAGAAGTCTGGAAATGCAAAATAGAATGGGATGAAAAATTACCTAATGAAATTAGTTTAAAGTTTAGAAATTGGATGAAAGAACTGTATAAATTGGAAAGATTTAAAATTTCAAGATTTTACTTTAAGGATTGTATCGAAAAAAGATTACAACTACATATTTTTTGTGATGCAAGTGAACAAGCTATGGCAACCGTTGCGTACTGGAGAATTGAGTATTCAAACGGCGTAAAGATTTCATTTATAGCTGGAAAAACCTCATGTGCACCATTACGTTTTCACTCAATACCAAAATTGGAGCTACAAGCTGCTGTAATGGCAGTTCGATTAAAGGAAAACATTCTTAAATGTCATGAAATACGCGTTAACGAAATACAATTTTGGAGTGATTCTCATACGGTTATTCATTGGATACAATCAGATCATCGAAAATATAATCAGTATGTCGCTAATAGAGTATCTGAAATATTGGAATCTTCAGACGAAACTCAATGGCGCTGGTGTCCAACTTCGGATAACCCAGCTGATAAAGGAACACGATTCGTATTACCTTTCAAATATAATCCGGAAGGAATGTGGAAAAATGGTCCAAAATTTCTTTTGGATGGGGAGGAGGAGTGGCCTTTGAAATGTGGCATGACAAAAAAGGAAGATAGATCAGAAGATGAATTGAAGTCAAAATTTTTCGTAATGAATTTAACTAGCTGTACAGATATAATCGACAATATTATAAATCGTACATCAAGGTACGTCAAAATTCGGAGACAAGTGGCATGGATTTTGAGATTTTTGAAGAACCTACATCAAAAGCATATTGGAAATACTATTATTAAGGGGGAATTAACTGTTGAGGAAGAATCGAGGGCTGAAATTATTATTTGTCGTAGCATTCAGAAGAAGTATTTTTCCGAAGAATACAATTGTTTAGAATCGTCTAAGCCAATTCCCAAGTCTAGCGATCTTTTGACATTGAATCCATTCATGGATGTCATGGGTGTTATAAGAGTTGGTGGGCGAATTGACAATGCTACCATCCTTCCTGAATACACAAGACGACCGATAATTCTTCCAAAAACTCATCGCTATTCTCGAATTATAATTGAACATTTCCACCATAAAAATTGTCATCAAAACTCTTCTAAAGTAATATGCGATGCTAGGGAAAAATTTTGGATTCCATCAATTCGAAGATTATTAAAAAGTGTGGAAACAAATGTGCTCTCTGTAAAATGAGAAAGGCAAAACCTGAACAGCCTCAAATGGGTATTTTGCCTATAGATAGAGTAACACCTTTTGTTCGCCCTTTCTCATACACTGGTGTAGATCTCTTTGGCCCGTTTGATGTCAAAATTCATAGACATACGTTGGGTGGCTTTGTTTACTTGTCTTACAGTAAGAGCTGTTCACTTGGAAGTGGTTAATGATTTGTCATCGGATGCATTCTTAATAGTTTTAAGAAATTTTATTAATCGACGTGGGGTTCCTCTGAAAATACGTAGCGATAATGGCAGAAATTTTGTTGGCATAAGGAAAAAACTAAAAAATGAAGCAAACTTCTTGGACCACAATGAAATGACGCGCATATTAACACCTTTGGGCATCAAATGGATTTTTAATACACCTTTTGATCCTAGTTCTGGTGGAGCTTGGGAACGACTAGTACAATCTATAAAAAGGGCACTGGCAGTATTATTAAAAGAAGTTGCTCCAAAGCTGGAAGTTTTCCGAAGTCTTTTGATCGAAGCGGAAAACATAGTTAACTCCAGACCACTGACACATATTCCGCTGAATCCTCAAGAACCCGAACCACTTACGCCTAATCATTTTATATTGGGAAGTACTAGTTCTACTCAAACTCCAGCTGAGTTCGATATCCGATTAATCAACTTGCGAAAACAATGGCGTGTTCTTCAGAATTTAAAAAACAGGTTTTGGGGTCGATGGATAACGGAGTATTTACCAGATTTAACGCGTCGTGTCAAATGGTGTTTACCATCGAAACCATTACAAGTTGGCGATATAACACTCGTGTGTGATTTAAATATTCCTAGGTCAAAATGGAAACGTGGCCGCGTAGTAAATACGTATAGTGGAAAAGATGGAATTGTGAGATCGGCTGATGTAAAAACTATTGATGGAATCTTCAAGAGACCTACACCAAAGCTGGCAAAATGTTTGCAATCAAACAATCAAATTTAGATGTTTGATTGTGAATTTCCCCCAGTCAATTCACGGGAGTGGGGAATTGTTGGTTTTCGTTCTTGTATTTTTTTTACTTGTTTTTAAATAAGTTTCTATTTTGTTCATATCAACTTTTCTGTTAATTTTGTGTTTTTCAAATTGTCAATAATTTTCATTTTTATTTGAATTTGTATTGTTAAACTTTAAAAAGGGTCAACAAATGTAAGCATTTTTGATATTTTATTTTATAAATTTTGTAAATTTAAGAAATTCTTTTTTTGTAGTGAATAAACACATTTTTCAACCGTTTATCAACCCCTTTTTTAAAGTTGCGAAATTTAGCAAATACCTTTCTGGAAAGGTTGTAATGTTATATTGTTTACAACTTCATTAGTTGTTTCAAAAAACCAACGCAAGATGGCGCTAATCTAGGATTTATTTAAAAATTGCAAAATATTGACATTTGGGCGATTCGAAAATGATGTTTTTGATATGTTGTAGTGGAATTTTTTTTTCCTCATGCCAAAAGCTATCGAAAAATCGATGGCACAATATCGATTGCTAAATCGACCAACCCTAATGGTCATATATGGTAACTCATCAGCAACTACAATATTAACTGTATTTCAGAAGCTATTAATTGTATTTCAGAAATTTTAAATGTATTTCAGAAATTATGGAATGTATTTCAGAAATTTATTAATTGTATTTCAGAAATAATCAAATCTATTTCAGAACTTGTTGATTGTTTATCATAGTTTATAGAGGAAAATTTCTAAATTACATTTCATTATTTCTGAAATACAATTGATAATTTCTAGAATACAGTTTGATAATTTCTGAAATACAGTTGTGAATTTCGGAAATACAATTAATAAATTCTGAAATACAATTGATAAAACTGAAATTCAATTGACTAGTTCTGAAATACAATTCATAAATCTGAAAAATAATTGATAAGTTCTGAAATACAATTGATAAAACTGAAATTCAATTGATTATTTTTGAAATACAATTGATAAATCTTAAAAACAATTGATACAATTGGAAATGGTGTAGAGCATCAAAAAGATGTAAATAAAATTATTTTTTTTTTAAAATTCAATTTAATAAAAAAAATATAATTTTATAAAAACATTTATAGAAAATAAAATTATAATTTTATAAAAAGAAAATCTTTTTATAAAAAAAAATGCATAGCCGTGAACGGTATCGAACTCGAGACCTTCTGAGTTTAAACCTTATTTTACCAAAATATTGTAATTTTTATAAAATCAATGCTCCGCCAGTGTATTATTTTTTGAACTGTTGTCAATATCTGTCTGGGATTTTATTTAATCCCAAATAAATGGAGATCTTACGTAGTACCCAAATATAATGCGGGATCTAATTTTATCTGTCATTTTTCTGGATAGTTTTAGATCTTACTTAATCCCCAAATATATTGCTGGATCTAATTCGATCTGCCATTTTAATACTGAAATAAATTGCTAGATCTAATTCGATCTGCAATTTATGGGATAAATTAAGATCTTACCAAATCCCCAAATATATAACTGGATTTAATTCGATCTGCAATTTATCGAAAAAGTTAAGATCTTACGCAATCCCGAAATATATTACTGGATCTAATTTTTGATCTGTCATTTTTTGGATATATTTAGATCTTACTTAATCCCCAAATATATTGCTGGATCTAATTCGATCTGCCATTTTTCGGATCAAATTAGATCTAAGTTTATCCACAAATATATTGCTGGATCTAATTCCATCTGCCATTTTTCGGATCAATTTAGATCTAAGTTTATCCCCAAATATATTGCTGGATCTAATTCGATCTGCCACTTTTTCGGATAAAATTAGATCTAAGTTTATCCACAAATATATTGCTAGATCTACTTCGATCTGCCAAAATTGAGATCAAATTAGATCTAAGTTTATCCACAAATATATAGCTCTATCTAATTCGATCCGCCATTTTTCGGATCAAATTAGATCTAAGTTTATCCACAAATATATAACTGGATCTAATTCGATCCGCCATTTTTCGGATCAAATTAGATCTAGGTTTATACCCAAAGATATCATTGGACCTCCCAATTTTGAGATATAACTTGATCTTAGTTTATCCCCATATATACAATGGGATCTAATACGATATCATTGGATACACCCAATTTTGAGATCTAATTGGATCAGCTAGATATTACAGCAGATCTTAAACAATATCAAATTGGATATGATTAGCTATTGCGCGAGATCAATTTTTTTTACTCGGGTATATATGTTTATTATTATTATTCTTTAAAAAAATATTTAAAAAAAAACAAAGCCAGCTTATGTACCAATAACTACTCACAAGTATCGTAAAATTTTTAAACGTACCCAATGTTTCTAAGCATTTTTCAAATTTTCTTTAGGCAGAACTATTACTTTGTTGGAGATAATTTTTCCAGAGACTTTCAAAATAAAATTTACATTTTTGTATAACACCAGCTTTTGAAATTTGTTGGAAAATTTATACAAAACAGTTTTAAGTAACAGTAGAGGTGTTTGTGCTTTCTCTAACATGGTATTTTTTTAAAAACCACAGATATGAATTATCTTTCAGATAATAAAATAACTAAAAAAGTTTAACAGTTTTCATGAAGTTTAACGTTAAAGCTAAAAAGACATGAACTATTTGCAAGAGATTTAGGTCTGTCAAAAACACGTACTCACAGGTAATTATTTCTGCAAACACTTACGATTTATTTGAAATTTGTAGTGCAAAAAAATACATGTTTTTTTATATGTTTGTATTATTAGTTCAGTTATCATTTTATACCACTATATAAAATCTGATTAAATTATATCACGCCATTATTCGGATACATTTGTATCTGATATTATCAAATTTTAAATGAATTGATGCAAACTTATGTAATTATAAGGGCCCATTTCTCGGATAAAATTGTATAAAAACACATGTTAAATTACATATGAGTGTATAAAGCGTAGGGTATTCAATCGATTAATCGTTATTCGATTAATCGAACAATTTTTCTCAAAAATTGTTCGAATAATTTAAAATGTCCAAATTTCGAATAACGAATATTCGAATAATTTCATACGATTAATCAATTAACCAAAATTAGTAGAAAATTACAAAAATGTTTAAAAAATATAAATTTTTTATTAAAGTAAATGTGCTAAAACCTCAAAATTTTTTTTAAAAAATTGTGACATAATTTGCTGTAGGCTTGTGGCTAAAATAAAAGGATGGGGGAGGGAAAACAATTTCTCAAAGGAATTCCTCCCTACTTTTCCTTTTTTATGTATTCAATGCATACGAAAGAGATACAAATTAATGTACGTGGTTTTATATTCTTCTTTTGGGTGTGGTTCTCCCCGATTTGGATAAAATTTTAATATGTGAAAGCGCGGACAGAAAAATAAAAATATTGACAAAATCTGATATCAATTATTACACTTTTTTATTTTTATGAATTTCAGAAGAGTTACTGAATTTATTTTTGTTCCTTTTTTTTAAATTAAATTATTAAAAACACAACAAGTGTATGTATATTATTTTACAGAAAATTTTTTCGATTAATCGATTAATTTTAAAATTTTGTTAGATTAACCGGTTAAGTAAAACCCCCGAATAATTATTTGCACGATTAATCGATTAAAATTAAAAGCCGATTAATTGAATAAAACCCTAATAAAGCGCCATATCAATTTTTTTAATCTGGTACATATAGTAATATAATTGATTAAGTTATATCTGTATAAATATTCAGTTTCATCCGAAGAATGGCCCGATATATTTTTATCAATTGTTTATCAATTTTTATCTAATTGTATCAGTTTATATCTGACCTGACTAAATTATATGTTAATCAGACGAAATTGTATCCGATTTTTGACCTGATACAATTTTATCGGTTTATATGGAATGGTGTCAGGTTTGATCGTAATTGGTTCAATTTTATATAAAATAAATAAAATAAAATATAATTGTATCCGACATTTACCTTATAATTGTATCAAAGTTTTAAACTGATATCAGGTCAAAATTGGGATATAACTATATAATTTTGTATACAAATATATCTATTTGAGCCTAAACTGATACCATGTGATATAAACCAATAAAATTGCGTCAGGTCAAAAATCAGATACGATTTCATCTGATTAAAACATAATTTAATCAGCTCAAAGCTAAACTGATACAATTAGATAAAAACTGATAAACAACTGATACAATTTTATATGGCCATTTTTCGGATCAAATGGTACATGGATCACTCTAAGTTATATATTACCATATAAAGCTCCATATTATTTTTTTTAATACCCGAGTAAAAAAAATTATCTATAATCATATGTGCCATATATTACAATATATAATTAGACATGTCGTTATCTATAATTATATATGACGTCTTTTTCCAAAATTGTTCCTTATATTATGCCATATATAATTTCATCTAATTAGATATCGGCCTTTATAATATTAGATATGGTATATATAATTATATATTACATAGCATGGCTGATCTTATTGCATATATAGTTGTATATAGAGCTATATCTTAATATATATGGCGGCATTTTAAGAATATATAATTATATATGGTATCATTTAAACAATATATAACTATATATGGTGCCAGTTAAACTATATATTATCATATATGTTGGCATTTAAACAATATATGGTCATATATGGTACCTCATGAACAAAATCTTTAATACAGTTGCAGATATGATAATATATGCCACTAAATCTAGTGCCATATATATTTATATATGGTGTTATTTAAGTAATATATTACTATATATGGTGCCATTTCAACCATATATTATCATATATGGTGCCATTTCAACAATATATGCTCATAACCCGAGTAAAAAAAATTATATATAATCATATCAGGCATATATTGCAATATATAATTAGACATGTCGTTATGTATATCCATATATAATTATATATGACGTCTTTTTCCAAAATTGTTCCTTATATTATGCCATATATAATTTCATCTAATTAGATATCGACCTTTATAATATTAGATATGGTATATATGATAATATATTACATAGCATGGCTGATCTTATTGCATATATAGTTGTATATAGAGCTATATCTTAATATATATAGCGGCATTTTAGGAATATATATATGGTATCATATATATATTCCTAAAATATGGTATCATTTAAACAATATATAACTATATAAAGTGCCAGCTAAGCTATATATTATCATAATTGGTGGCATTTAAACAATATATGGTCATATATGGCACCTCATGAACAAAATCTTTAATACAGTTGCAGATACGATAAAATATGCTACCCAAGTAAAAAAATTTAATATGGAGCCATATGAAGTTATATTTAATTATATATAATCTTTTATGTAATTAGATATAATTATATCCGAAAAATGAGAACATCTTATTGTATCTTATTGTATCGAATTGTATACAATTGTATACAATTTGGTACAATTTGATACAATTTTATGCAATTCGATACAATTGTATCCGAATTTTGTCCTCATCCAATTACATCAAATTATATCTTTTTGTATAAAATTATATAAAATGTTATAAAAGTGGACATAGTTTGATACAATTATATCTAAATATTAACCTTATACTTTATATAGGACCATATCTAACAATATACATACAAAAATAATTTTTTTAAATAAAAAAAAATTTTCAATTGTAATTGTTCTTTTTTTGAATTGCAATTACAAATAATCGGCCTGATTACGAGTGTCGAATTTGTAGTCGAAATTTTCGACTCCATATAAAATGATTTTGTATATAATGGAAATTATAAAGAAATAAAACTCTGATGCTGGATTTTTTTAAATCTGAGAGCTATATATGGTAAATCCTGTTGAAAAATTGTTCAAAAGTTGCGTTTTTAGTGAATTTTCAGCAAATTCGACTTAGTTTCGACTATGACTACGACACTCGTAATAAGGCCGAATATGTAATTATAGATGAGTTTTTTTTTCAATTACAATTACATGTAGTTGTGTAATTGCACGTGTAATTAATTACAAAATGTAATGATTAACCCCAGGCCTACTGGAGATCTTATAATTTCGATAAATCTTCCATTACTTTTATCCAGATTTATCATGACAGTGCAATAAACATGAAAAAAAATTTCTTTTAATTTAGTAATTTTAAAATAAAGTTAACAACACTGAAATTTTAAAGTTAATAGGATTATGATATATAACCAAGATATAAGAAATCAGTCAAGTGTACGTTATAGTATAGAGAATTTCGTATTAAAGCTTCAGTGTTGTTAATGTTATGGGTACGGTGCGTAAGCCATTTTAGACTCATGCTAAAAAAAAACATTACTCACGCACGAGCATATCATTTTTTACTCAGCACACATGATTATATTAACTTACTTATTAAACTTACAATCAGAAAATTCTCATGCAAAACAGTAAAAATTACTAAAAACATATGATGCAAAAAATAAACTCACACACGAATCAATCACGGGTTATTCTTACTCACGCTCACGCACGAATCACTTAAGTATAGTAACTATTACTCACGATCAGGTGTGAATAACGTGACTCACGAACATTTCGTGTCACGCGCCAATCCCTAGTAATTACTAAATCTAAAACTAGTTCAAAATCATTGATAACATGGAACCAAATATAATACAATACGGTTTTATATGGACCTTATACATTTTTATATAAAATCACTTTGAAAAAATTGCCTATGTGGGATGATATACAATTATAGATGATTATATAAAGAACGTTATAAGTTATATATGGGTTCATATTCATCAATATATAATCATAACTAACACAAATTATAAAAGATTTCTTATATGGATCCACATAGTTTTATATTATTATGTATAGTGTCATACTAAATTATATATAAACGTACATCTAATTATGTCTTTTATATGTTACTTTATGTACTTATATATAGCACATACAATTATATGTAGGCCAATATGTAATAATATAAAATCACATATCTCTCCATATTAAAACCTTTGAGGAAAAAATATCTAACATATGAATATATAAAAGTATATCTGCTTGAATTTAAAAGCATATGTGGCCATATGTAACTATAAGTTACTATATGCAATTACATAAAATAATATATGATTATATCAAAACTTTTTTACTCGGGTAATAAATATAGTGCCATATATATTTATATATGGTGTTATTTAAGTAATATATTACTATATATGGTGCCATTTAAACCATATATTATCATATATGGAGCCATTTCAACAATATATGCTCATATGGGAACTCATGAACAACATTTTTAATACAGTTCCAGATATAATAATATATGCTACCATATATAGTACCATATACTTTGATATATCGTATCATTTAAAAAACGCGAGTAAAAATAGTTACATATAGTCATATATGTGATTAAGTTATATCTGTATAAATATACAGTTTCATCCGAAGAATGGCCCGATATATTTTTATCAATTTATATCTAATTGTATCAGTTTAGATCTGACCTGATTATATTATGTATTAATCAGATGAAATTGTATTCGATTTTTGAGTTGATACAATTTTATCGGTTTATATGTAATGGTATCAGGTTTGATCGTAATTGGTTCAACTTTATATAAATAAAATATAATTGTATCCGACATTTACCTTATACAATTTTATCAAAGTTTTAACTTATATCAGGTAAAAATTGGGATATAACTATATAATTTTGTATACAAATATATCTATTTGGACCTAAACTGATACCATGTGATATAAACCAATAAAATTGTATCAGGTCAAAAATCAGATACAATTTCATCTGATTAACACATAATTTAATCAGGTCAGATCTAAACTGATACAATTAGATAAAAACTGATAAACAACTAATACAATTTTATCGGGCCATATTTCGGATCCAATGGTACATGGAGTACATACTAAGTTATATATTAGCATATAAAGCTCCATATTATTTTTTTTTAATAGGGAACATACCATATATGGTGTCAGTTAAAAAATATATTGTCATATATGGTGCCATTTAAACAATATATGGTCATATATGGTAACTCAACTACAATATTAACTGTATTTCAGAAGCTATTAATTGTATTTCAGAAAATTTTAATGTATTTCCGAAATTATGGAATGTATTCCAGAAATTATTAACTATATTTCAGAAATAATCAAATCTATTTCGGAACTTGTTGATTGTTTATCATAGTTAATAGAGAAAAATTTCTAAACTAAATTTCATAATTTCTGAAATACAATTGATAATTTCTGAAATACATTTGTGAATTTCGGAAATACAATTAATACTTTCTGAAATACAATTGATAAAACTGAAATTCAATTGACTAGTTCTGAAATACAATTCATAAATCTGAAAAATAATTGATAAGTTCTGAAATACAATTGATAAAACTGAAATTCAATTGATTATTTCTTAAATACAATTGATAAATCTTAAAAACTTGATAGAATTGGAAATAGTGTAGAGCGTTAAAAAGATGTAAATAAAATTATTTTTTTAAAAAAATTCAATTTAATAAAATAAATATAATTTTATAAAAATATTTATAGAAAATAAAATTATAATGAATGGGGAAAAGTTTTTTTAGTTGATCTGTTATTTTAAGTAAATGAATGTTTTTCAGTTTGACTCAAGATCATAAATTAATATCACTTTCTGTTTAAATTATTTTCAAATCAAAGAAAGATGATACAATTTTTAATAACATACATTTAAATTTAAATTTAACGGTTCGTTGTAATTCAAACATCTGTGTTTATCATACACAGAGTTGAATAGAATCAGCTGAGATATCTTAAGAATTAAGGTTCAAAGCAAAAAAGAGTAATAATAACAAAAGGATAAAAATAGCATTGTTAAATTTCGTTGATGTTAGTCTAAGTTGAGTTGTTGATAACAAACTCGATTTGCTTTCAACATTCATATAAGTAGACGATTATCAAAATATTAACCCACGCAAAGGCGAAAGGCACTGATGATGGCTTTGTAGCGAAAGCCGAAAATGCGCATTCTGCCTTGCTGGTCTTATCGAATTTTTACAATAATTTTTATTCTTTGCAATTTACTTGTAAAAATTGTATCATCTTTCTTTGATTTGAAAATAATTTAAACAGAAAGTGATATTAATTTATGATCTTGAGTCAAACTAAAAAACATTCATTTACATAAAATTATAATTTTATAAAAAGAAATTCATTTTATGAAAAAAATTGCATAGCCGTGAACGGTATCGAACTCGAGACCTTCTGAGTTTAAACCTTATTTTAACAAAATATTGTAATTTTTATAAAATCAGTGCTCTGCCAGTGTATTATTTTTTGAACTATTGTCAATATCTGTCTGGGATCTTATTTAATCCCAAATAAATGGAGATCTTACATAGTACCCAAATATAATGCGGTATCTAATTTTGTCTGTCATTTTTCTGGATAGTTTTAGATGTCAATCCCCAAATATATTGCTGTTTCTAATTCGATCTGCCATTTTAATACCGAAATAAATTGCTGGATCTAATTTGATCAGCAATTTATGGGGTAAATTAAGATCTTACCAAATCCCCAAATATATTACTGGATTTAATTCGATATGCAATTTATCGGGAAAGTTGAGATCTTACGCAATCCCGAAATATATTACTGGATCTAATTTGATCTGTCATTTTTTTGATAAATTTAGATCTTACCTAATCCCCAAATATATTGCTGGATCTAATTCGATCTGCCACTTTTTCGGATCAAATTAGTTTATCCTCAAATATATAGCTGGATCTAATTCGATGTGCCACTTTTCGGATCAAATTAGATCTAGGTTTATCCCCAAAGATATCATTGGACCTCCCAATTTTGAGATATAACTTGATCTTAGTTTATCCCCATATATACAATGGGACCTAATACGATATCATTGGATACACCCAACTTTGAGATCTAATTGGATCAGCTACGTCCCTGTGGGAAAACAGGGGTCAGTTGTAGTGAGAGTACCTGTGAAAACAGAACCGGTCTGAAGGAACCTCCCCTGTGAACCGTCTCGTGACCGGTGAAAGCAGGACCGGTCTGTATGGATCTGTCCCATGACTAGTGAAAACAGGACCGGTCTGAAAGTACCTATCCAGTGACCTGTCCTGTAACCGCTGAAAATGCAACTGGTCTTAAAGTACGGGTCCTGTGACTCGTGAAAAGAGTACCGGTCTGAAAGTACCTGTCCCAAGACAGGTGAAAATGGGACTGAACCAGTGGTACAAATATTAGATTTGTCAATTAGTCGGATTTTTATGTTGATCGAATAACCCTTACATGCCTGAATTGTAATGGCAGGGAATTTTCCGACCAAACTTCGTGGAAATATAGATATATGCCAAAGAAATATTTTTATTATTTTTATAGCTTTGCAGCAGCCCTTAGTGTAGATATTGGGAATTAAAGTTCGAACGTTAAAATGCTGCCGGACCCGAGCGTGTTAAGGTTTTTTTTTAAATTTTATTTTTATATTTGGTTTGTTTTTTTCGAATTTTTAATCTATATCTATAACTACTTGTAAAAAACGACTATCCGTACTTACGTGGCTTGTTTTTATTTTTTGTAAACAAATAAAATTTAAACATTTGGGGCCGCCTTTGCACGAAATCTGTTTTCGTATATGGGCTTGCACGGAACGCGAAATAGAGCAATTACCTTCAGTGGCATGCTCTCCCTTTGCTAACAACCACATAACTCATTTGTTAGTATTTGTTGTTTTTAATATTTTAGCAATTTTAAAATACTAAAATTTCAAAAAATTCTATGACAAATATTTTTGTTTACATTTAAAAGACAAAAGCCAAGAATTTTCAAGACTTAACAGCATTTATATAACTACTTAATTTTTAAGAAGCTAAATTTATACCAACTTAAAATTTTTATAAATGCTTAAATTTGTATGGAATATTTATACAAAATTCGAAAAAAACAAACCTATTATTTCCAAAACAAACTCCACATAAAATTTGTAATTTTTGAATTTTATTCAAAAATTTTATTTTGCTTTAAGGTGGGCTTACAATGATGGAGTACTCCAATCTGTAGCAAATTTAGTTTTTTCTTTTTCATATTAACACATTTTTGTATTTTACTATCTCTTTTTATTCCACTCCAGAGTAAAACTTGTTTGACTCTGGAGTAGAGATTTACTGCACCTAGAGCTAACATTTCTCTGTTAAGTGTTTAACAAGACAAATATACCAAGAAAACCCTCTCTAATTGTCAACATATTAAAAACAATTCTTTTTTAAATAAATAAAATAAATCTAAATTTTTTTAGGAAACTATTAAAAGGGTATTAAAATAATATTAAATACGAAAATAAATTGCGGTGGTTGCATATACTATGCGAAAATATAATGTAAGTATTGAAGTGTCAAAAATTATCCTTAATACCTCGAGGCAACATGGTGATACTAATGGGCGATATGAATGCGCAACTTTGCTCAGACAACAGGGATCACGACAGGATCATGGGAACGCATGGCATAGGCAGAATGATGGAGAACGAGGGCTGTTTACCGAAATGTGCAGCAATACCAACCTTGTAATCGGAGGCACACTATTTCCATACAAAAATATGCACAAGGCTACGCGGGTATCGCCAGACGGTATGACAGAGAACCAGATCGACCATGTAACCATCAGCAAAACTTAGCAAAGAAGCTTTCTCGACAAACGAGCTAGGAGAGGGGCTGACTGCTTCTCAGATCACCACTTAGAAATCACCTGTATCCGCCTTGAGGTCGCGACAATCTTAAGACCCGATAAAACAGCAAAAATATACGATGTAGAAAACCTGAAAAATTTTACAAAGCGCCAAACTACATGGAAGGGTTGAAAGAAGGCTTAACTGTCAAACGTACTCACCTGGTTTTAGAGTGGCCGACCATCCAAGCACACTTTGAAGACGCTGCCAGAGAGCGTATTGGTTACAGAATACCGCGAAAGAAACAATGGATATCTGATGAGACTTGGCAATTGATACAAAAAAGAAAGGAAGCGAAATACAAACTCAATGCAGCCAGGACTAGATCTACTCTGGGAGAAGTACACAGTTGCCACGATAAGCATATAAAACGAAGTGCCAGCAGCGATAAGAGGCGATTTTACACACAACTCGCGTGTGATGCACAAAAGGCCGCGGAAGAGCACAGATCGCCATCACTAAAAACTCTCCGGTAAAAACTTCGCAGCCACTAATCCCCTAAAAACGATGCAGGGCTAATAACTTCCCGGTCAGAACAACTTGAAATTTGGAGGCAACATTATTCAGACATGCTATCTAACCCTCATTTTATTTTCGCGAACATATATTAGTGCGTTAGCCACATATTCAGATAGGGCATCCCAACTGAGGCACCCAGACTCACCGAAATATTAAACGCTATAACTGCCTTAAAAGCAAATAAGGTCGCCGGAGCAGATAACATAGCACCCGAAATTCTCAAAGTAGATAGCCAGACTTCATCGACTTTTCTTCTACCACTGATTAGAAACTTTACGGCTACTAATGTATTGGAACCGCAGCTTAAAGGAGGTATAATAGATAACATCCCTACAAAAGGAGACCTAACGGATTGTCGGAACTGGAGAGGTATAACAGTTGTCAGCGCATACCTTGAACAAAATAATGTCCGACGCTATTCTGCCGGACCTACAACATGGGAAAGCTGGATTTCGATCACAAAGATTTTGTAGTGATCATATAACACTTTGTGCTGAAAAGTCCGCAGGATAACCAATAAAACAACAACTTTTTGGGCAAAATTCGACTTTATTTATCAACATAGTCTCCTTCAAGAGCATTACAATGACTCTAGCGCCTTTCTAATATTTCGATACATTTTTTATAGAATGATTTATATTTACCTTCAAAATAGTCCTCGCATTCTGCCTTGCTGGTCTTATCGAATTTTTACAATAATTTTTATTCTTTGCAATTTACTTGTAAAAATTGTATCATCTTTCTTTGATTTGAAAATAATTTAAACAGAAAGTGATATTAATTTATGATCTTGAGTCAAACTAAAAAACATTCATTTACATAAAATTATAATTTTATAAAAAGAAATTCATTTTATGAAAAAAATTGCATAGCCGTGAACGGTATCGAACTCGAGACCTTCTGAGTTTAAACCTTATTTTAACAAAATATTGTAATTTTTATAAAATCAGTGCTCTGCCAGTGTATTATTTTTTGAACTATTGTCAATATCTGTCTGGGATCTTATTTAATCCCAAATAAATGGAGATCTTACATAGTACCCAAATATAATGCGGTATCTAATTTTGTCTGTCATTTTTCTGGATAGTTTTAGATGTCAATCCCCAAATATATTGCTGTTTCTAATTCGATCTGCCATTTTAATACCGAAATAAATTGCTGGATCTAATTTGATCAGCAATTTATGGGGTAAATTAAGATCTTACCAAATCCCCAAATATATTACTGGATTTAATTCGATATGCACTTTATCGGGAAAGTTGAGATCTTACGCAATCCCGAAATATATTACTGGATCTAATTTGATCTGTCATTTTTTTGATAAATTTAGATCTTACCTAATCCCCAAATATATTGCTGGATCTAATTCGATCTGCCACTTTTTCGGATCAAATTAGTTTATCCTCAAATATATAGCTGGATCTAATTCGATGTGCCACTTTTCGGATCAAATTAGATCTAGGTTTATCCCCAAAGATATCATTGGACCTCCCAATTTTGAGATATAACTTGATCTTAGTTTATCCCCATATATACAATGGGACCTAATACGATATCATTGGATACACCCAACTTTGAGATCTAATTGGATCAGCTACGTCCCTGTGGGAAAACAGGGGTCAGTTGTAGTGAGAGTACCTGTGAAAACAGAACCGGTCTGAAGGAACCTCCCCTGTGAACCGTCTCGTGACCGGTGAAAGCAGGACCGGTCTGTATGGATCTGTCCCATGACTAGTGAAAACAGGACCGGTCTGAAAGTACCTATCCAGTGACCTGTCCTGTAACCGCTGAAAATGCAACTGGTCTTAAAGTACGGGTCCTGTGACTCGTGAAAAGAGTACCGGTCTGAAAGTACCTGTCCCAAGACAGGTGAAAATGGGACTGAACCAGTGGTACAAATATTAGATTTGTCAATTAGTCGGATTTTTATGTTGATCGAATAACCCTTACATGCCTGAATTGTAATGGCAGGGAATTTTCCGACCAAACTTCGTGGAAATATAGATATATGCCAAAGAAATATTTTTATTATTTTTATAGCTTTGCAGCAGCCCTTAGTGTAGATATTGGGAATTAAAGTTCGAACGTTAAAATGCTGCCGGACCCGAGCGTGTTAAGGTTTTTTTTTAAATTTTATTTTTATATTTGGTTTGTTTTTTTCGAATTTTTAATCTATATCTATAACTACTTGTAAAAAACGACTATCCGTACTTACGTGGCTTGTTTTTATTTTTTGTAAACAAATAAAATTTAAACATTTGGGGCCGCCTTTGCACGAAATCTGTTTTCGTATATGGGCTTGCACGGAACGCGAAATAGAGCAATTACCTTCAGTGGCATGCTCTCCCTTTGCTAACAACCACATAACTCATTTGTTAGTATTTGTTGTTTTTAATATTTTAGCAATTTTAAAATACTAAAATTTCAAAAAATTCTATGACAAATATTTTTGTTTACATTTAAAAGACAAAAGCCAAGAATTTTCAAGACTTAACAGCATTTATATAACTACTTAATTTTTAAGAAGCTAAATTTATACCAACTTAAAATTTTTATAAATGCTTAAATTTGTATGGAATATTTATACAAAATTCGAAAAAAACAAACCTATTATTTCCAAAACAAACTCCACATAAAATTTGTAATTTTTGAATTTTATTCAAAAATTTTATTTTGCTTTAAGGTGGGCTTACAATGATGGAGTACTCCAATCTGTAGCAAATTTAGTTTTTTCTTTTTCATATTAACACATTTTTGTATTTTACTATCTCTTTTTATTCCACTCCAGAGTAAAACTTGTTTGACTCTGGAGTAGAGATTTACTGCACCTAGAGCTAACATTTCTCTGTTAAGTGTTTAACAAGACAAATATACCAAGAAAACCCTCTCTAATTGTCAACATATTAAAAACAATTCTTTTTTAAATAAATAAAATAAATCTAAATTTTTTTAGGAAACTATTAAAAGGGTATTAAAATAATATTAAATACGAAAATAAATTGCGGTGGTTGCATATACTATGCGAAAATATAATGTAAGTATTGAAGTGTCAAAAATTATCCTTAATACCTCGAGGCAACATGGTGATACTAATGGGCGATATGAATGCGCAACTTTGCTCAGACAACAGGGATCACGACAGGATCATGGGAACGCATGGCATCGGCAGAATGATGGAGAACGAGGGCTGTTTACCGAAATGTGCAGCAATACCAACCTTGTAATCGGAGGCACACTATTTCCATACAAAAATATGCACAAGGCTACGCGGGTATCGCCAGACGGTATGACAGAGAACCAGATCGACCATGTAACCATCAGCAAAACTTAGCAAAGAAGCTTTCTCGACAAACGAGCTAGGAGAGGGGCTGACTGCTTCTCAGATCACCACTTAGAAATCACCTGTATCCGCCTTGAGGTCGCGACAATCTTAAGACCCGATAAAACAGCAAAAATATACGATGTAGAAAACCTGAAAAATTTTACAAAGCGCCAAACTACATGGAAGGGTTGAAAGAAGGCTTAACTGTCAAACGTACTCACCTGGTTTTAGAGTGGCCGACCATCCAAGCACACTTTGAAGACGCTGCCAGAGAGCGTATTGGTTACAGAATACCGCGAAAGAAACAATGGATATCTGATGAGACTTGGCAATTGATACAAAAAAGAAAGGAAGCGAAATACAAACTCAATGCAGCCAGGACTAGATCTACTCTGGGAGAAGTACACAGTTGCCACGATAAGCATATAAAACGAAGTGCCAGCAGCGATAAGAGGCGATTTTACACACAACTCGCGTGTGATGCACAAAAGGCCGCGGAAGAGCACAGATCGCCATCACTAAAAACTCTCCGGTAAAAACTTCGCAGCCACTAATCCCCTAAAAACGATGCAGGGCTAATAACTTCCCGGTCAGAACAACTTGAAATTTGGAGGCAACATTATTCAGACATGCTATCTAACCCTCATTTTATTTTCGCGAACATATATTAGTGCGTTAGCCACATATTCAGATAGGGCATCCCAACTGAGGCACCCAGACTCACCGAAATATTAAACGCTATAACTGCCTTAAAAGCAAATAAGGTCGCCGGAGCAGATAACATAGCACCCGAAATTCTCAAAGTAGATAGCCAGACTTCATCGACTTTTCTTCTACCACTGATTAGAAACTTTACGGCTACTAATGTATTGGAACCGCAGCTTAAAGGAGGTATAATAGATAACATCCCTACAAAAGGAGACCTAACGGATTGTCGGAACTGGAGAGGTATAACAGTTGTCAGCGCATACCTTGAACAAAATAATGTCCGACGCTATTCTGCCGGACCTACAACATGGGAAAGCTGGATTTCGATCACAAAGATTTTGTAGTGATCATATAACACTTTGTGCTGAAAAGTCCGCAGGATAACCAATAAAACAACAACTTTTTGGGCAAAATTCGACTTTATTTATCAACATAGTCTCCTTCAAGAGCATTACAATGACTCTAGCGCCTTTCTAATATTTCGATACATTTTTTATAGAATGATTTATATTTACCTTCAAAATAGTCCTCTGTTTCGCCAATCGCCTCTTCATTCGAACCAAATGGTTCTCCAGCGAGCATTTTTTTAAGTCTGAAAATAAGTAATAATAGCTCGGAGTCAAATCTGGTGAATACGGTGGCTGCGGAAGCAATTGAAAGTGTAATTCGTGCAATTTGGCCATGGTAGGCAACAACTTGTGACACGGAGCATTGTCTTGATGACAGAGCACTTTTTTCTTCTTTATATGGGGCCACTTTTGTTTGCGATTTCTTCCTTCAAACGCACCAGTTGGGCCATGTAGTGATCGCTATTGATGGTCTGGCCTTTTTTAAGGTAATCAATGTACAAATTCCAGCCGCATCCCAAAATACTGATGCCATAACTTTACCAGCTGTCTGTTGCGACTTTGGCTTCTTCGGGCGAGGTTCGCAAGTTGCTGTTCACTCAGCTATACTCCCCATGGGGATTATTTTTAGGGAGTTTATGACCGAAACTCATTTGGTAATAATACCAAGAAGCATATATAACTAGGAGATACAATCGCTATCGGATGGCACATAAGATCGGACAGAAAATTATGATCTTGTCAGACAACGCCATAATGTTCTCTGACAACGTCATAATTTTCTGTCCGATTTCAGATGTGCGAATCGACAGCAATTGCATCTCCTAGTTATATGTGCTTCTTGATAATACCCACAATGAAGTTTCACATTTTAATTTGGATTAATTTGGTTTTCCTTTTCAAATTTTACAAGTTTTAAGAAAAATGAAATAAGATTGAACTTCTATAGAAAAAAATCTACACGCTAATTAAATAAAAAATTGTTTTGCAAAATAGACAAAATGTCAAAGTACGCTCGTTTTAAAAAAAAAATTCCACTCAAAAAATTAACAAATGAAAATTTGTTTTATAAAACGCGCAATTTCTAAAACAAATTTTCGCCTGCGGCGCCTTACATTAAAAAATTTTTAAAATAAATAACAAATAAAAATGTTATTAAAATCGCGCTTTTTAAAGAAGAAAAATTTCCATGAGGAACTATACAAAAATTAACAAAAATGAAAATTGGTTTTTGAAAAGGAATTTTCGACGGCGGCGCTTTACATTAAAAAAATTATCAAATGAAAATCGAGCGGCGCCTTAAACCCAATAAATATAAAAAGAAAATAACAAATTAATTTTTCAATAAAAATCGCAAAATATTCCACTGCGGCAATTTACATTTTTGCGGCGATTTACCCCCGACGAAGTCAAATCCAATATTTTCTGATATGGCGTTAATTCTTCAAGAGTAGTTTCACAACTGAGCAGAAATTTGTTTTCAACAAACTTTTTTCAAAAATAATTAAATTTTAAAGTGCTTATGCATAATAATTTAAAACCTCATAACACGTTTATAAAAATAATTTTGTATGAAAAATTTTTTTTGTAAACCATTTAGAAATTTAAAAAGTGATTATGCATAAGATTCTAAAATTTTAAAAATAACAGTTTTAACTTTCAAAATTAAAAATCTCTCATTTTTTAAAGTAAAATATTAAAAATATTCAAAATTTCATTCTGGGGCTTATGTCTACTTTCAAAGCGGTCATAACCCCAAATTGTATTTATGTCAACAATTGCTATGGTCACAGTCCCCATAATAAGGATTATGATCATTTTGAAGGAGGTTAAAATCCATATTATTTCTGTGAATAATGTCCAATTTTTTATGGGTATTATGTCCGATAACTTTTCGGTCATAATCTCCACCACAGTTATAGGGATTATGTCCGAAAATGTTTCGTTCGTGTATTGCTAAAAAGGCAAATTTAATAAGAATGGCCGCAATTTCTCAGCCATGAAATTTGGAGCCATTTTTCATTTCCAAAACTTGGGCCTGTCCCAGCAAAAACTTGGCAATGACTGGTCATTACTACATGCATTACTTAGATCTCATATCTCATTACCCTTTGAATTACTTTTAAACTAAATGTAATGAGTTACCGATAATTATACCCCACACATTATTACTATTTCACAATAGCTGAAACAAATAATATATGTTCTAAATCATTAAAAACCATAACTATGGCGTAGCCTAGTGGTTAGCGTTTTTGCCTGACAGACATGAGGATCGCTGATCAACTCGTGTTAGCTTCCATTGTTTTTTTTTTTTGTAGTTTATATTAAACATCTATTTTAAGAAATGTTTATGTTCATAAAGCAGTATTTAATAACAAGTTTTGTGGAAAATAGACATGTATAACATCTGCCACAATAAATGTGTACATTAGAGTGGGCCGAACTTTGCCGAATTGCGAATTCCAAAAACGGGGGGTGCGAAAAGTTGCGTATGCGTCCAGTAACCAGTAAAAAATAAAATTTTTGAAAATCGGTTCACGTTTAAGGTCCCCGCAAAGCGGTTAAAATTTCGAAATTTCGGAAAGTTTAAAAAAAATCATTAAATTTTGTTTAAAAATATTTGTTGTTGTGATATATTATTTCTATTAAATTATAGTTCGCTGAATCCAAAATAAATAAAAAATTTTTAATCGGCCGAAGGGGGTCTGAAATATTGCTACTTGAATTTTGCTGAAAAACACGATTTTTCATTTTTCAGTCGGGCCTTCAAAAAGTTAGTCTAAAAATGTTTTTAATTCTTCTCATTTTTAAATCTACTATCTACATAAAATTGTCTTTCATTTGAGTGTAAAAAAGTTTAAAAATATTGAAGGGTATTCCAAGGACGCTGCGACAAAAGTTGTAAAAATTTTCACAGTCAAAAGTGATTGTTTTTTGTGATCACTGTTTTTTTATTAAGTGATCAGAGATTTTACCCATTTATTGTTTTGGATCAACATAAAATAACATTTTTATGACTGGTCCATTTTTTTAAATAATTTTGGGTATTTTGATAATAAATATAAAATAGTGTGATCGGATCTCGAGATTTCGGACACAATGCTCGAAAAGTATCCTCTTTTTTGTCCACACAATGTTCGAAAAGTATCCTACTTCATATTATTTGTTGTATTAAAAGAATATTTTAGCATAAAATTAAATAGTTCTAAATAGTTTTTTTAGCATAAATTTAAATAGTTTTTTGTAAAAGTTTTGAAAAATATTTTATTCACTGTGCCACAAAAGTATATATAAAAAAATATAATTGAATAGAACTTAATACATTAGTGTTTAGCAAATATTAAAAAAATTAAATTGCGTGCTCGGAGTTAAAATTTTGTAACACAATGTTCGAAAAGTATGCACTTTTTTGTCCACACAATATATGAAAAATATTCTACTTTATATTTTTTGTTGTTGTAACAAAATATTTTAGAATAAAATTAAACACTTAATAGTTTCTTTGTAAAAGTTTTATAAAATTTGTTATACACTGTGCCACAAAAGTATAAGTAGAACACATTTCGAATATTGTGTGGATAAAAAATAGGATACTTTACGAACATTGTTTTACAAAATTTTTAATCCAAGCGCGCAATTTAATTTTTTTGGATATTTACTAAAAACTAATGTATTAAGTTATAAACAATTATATTTTTTATATACACTTTTGTGGCACAGTGTATAAAATATTTTTCAAATCTTTTACAAAGAAACTATTAAGTGTTTAATTTTATTCTAAAATATTCTCTTACTATAACAAAAAATATAAAGTAGAATACTTTTCGAATATTGTGTGGACAAAAAAGGGTATACTTTTCGAACATTGTGTTACAAAATTCTAAATCCAAGCACGCAATTTAATTTTGTATAACATTTACTGAACATTAATGTATTAAGTTATATTCACTTACATTTTTTTATATATACTTTTGTGGCACAGTGTATAAAATATTTTTCAAAACTTTTACAAAAAACCTATTAGGTATTTAACTTTATTCTGAAATATTCTTTTAATACAACAAAAAATATAAAATGGGATACTTTTCGAACATTGTGTGGACAAAAAAGAGGATACTTTTCGAGCATTGTGTCCGAAATCTCGAGATCCGATCACACTATTTTATATTTATTATCAAAATACCCAAAATTATTAAAAAAGATGGACCAGTCATAAAAATGTTATTTTATGTTGATCCAAAACAATAAATGGGTAAAATCTCTGATCACTTAAAAAAAAACAGTGATCTCAAAAAACAATCACTTTTGACTGTGAAAATTTTTACAACTTTTGTCGCAGCGTCCTTGGAATACCCTTAAACATTTTTAAACTTTTTTATACTCAAATGAAAGACAATTTTATATAGATAGTAGATTTACAAATTAAAAGCATTTTTAGACTAACTTTTTGAAGGCTCGACTGAAAAATGAAAAAACGTGTTTTTCAGCAAAATTCAAGTAGCAATATTTCAGAACCCCTTCGGCCGATTAAAATTTTTTTATTTTTTTGGATTCAGCGAACTATAATTTATTAGAAATAATATATCACAACAACAAATATTTTTTAACAAAATTTAAGGATTTTTTTTAAACTCTCCGAAATTTCGAAATTTCAACCGCTTTGCGGGGACCTTGAACGTGAACCGATTTTCAAATTTTTTACTGGTTACTGGATGCATACGCAACTTTTCCGCACACTCGTTTTTGAAATTCGCAATTCGGCAAAGTTCGGCCCACTCTAGTGTACATACGTTAAACAGTAAAAACCATAGCGATGTCGTAGTGCAATGGTTAGAGTGTGTGCGTGACAACCGTGAGGTACGCTGATCAATACGTGTCAGCTCCTATTAGTTTTTAAATTTGTATACTTTTTTAAATTTATATTCAATATCTATTTATAGAACAGTTGATAAACTACTTACAGGTAACATCAGTGTAATGATTTATCTCCAATGACATCACCATGTTAAAATAAGTAGTTCAGTAATTAAAAGGTAACTAGTGAACACTTAAGTTTTCAATACCTAAAACTCATTACAGTAGACGCTCGCAAATTAGAGCTTTCAGTAATTCGAACGTCCAGAAATTAGAATCAATGTTTGCAATAAATTAAACGCTCTGAAATTCGAATTTAAAATTCTAATTTCTGAGCTTTTTTTTTTTTTTTGGTTATTTGAATACACAGGAAATCCCCAATTTATTTTTATTCTGTTTGAATAAAGTAAAACTAAAAAGGGGAATCACCAAATTATATATGTTTTTCCCTATTTGTTTTTTTTTTTTTGTCGCATTTATGTACATTTTTGGCTAGTTTATTTGTGAAATTTGATACGCGTGTACATATTATTTGGCAGTCTCTATTAAATAGTGAAAGTGTATCATTTAAATGTTAAATAAACGTAAAAAAAAACACTTTATCATTGGAAACTAAAGTCAAAATATTAGAAAAGCTTGACAAAGGCGTTCAAGGGAACCGGTTAGCCCTAGATTTTAATGTGACAACATCTTCAATCAGCTACATCAAATAACATAGAACAGCAATATTAAATGCTGTTTCAAACACATATCAGGAGGCAAACAATAAATCTTTGCACAGCGCTGAATATCCAAAAATGGAAAGTCGTCTGTATGAGTGGTTTTTAAATCAACGAGAAAAAAAGTGTACATTGACTGGGCCAATATTAAAAGAGAAAGCTAAACAAATATTTAGAGAGGAATCTCCCGATAAAGATGAAAATGCATTCCGGGCAAGTGATGGATGGTTTACCAAATTTAAGAAGCGACACGGTATCCGTTTTTTAAATATTTGTGGCGAGATTCTTTCCAGTGATGTTGCTTCAGTCACTCCTTTTATTCATCGATATCGTGCAAAGATCGCTGAGATGGGTTTAATGGAGTCACAAATATATAATGTCGACGAAACCGGATTATTTTTTCGTTGCCTACCAGACAAAACCTATGTCTCTGCTTTTGAAAAAAACGCCCCTGGACATAAAATTCAAAAAGACAGAATTTCAGTCCTACTTGCTGCAAACTCTGATGGATCACACAAATTAGTTCCATTGGTAATTGGAAAAGCAAAAAAACCCAGGTGTTTTAAAAATTTCAATAATCCTCTGCAATACAACTTTTCAAAAAATGCTTGGATGACTTCTCGGATTTTTCACGAATGGTTTCACGGAATATTTATTAAAGAGGTAAACAAAAATATTGATTTCAGGTTCAGTACATAATTTAAAAATTTTTTTCAATTCACAGGTGATTCGCTTTTCTCAGGAAAATAATTTGCCTCCGAAAGCCATTTTGCTTATAGATAATTGCTCCGCTCATACACCCATTGAGAAACTTAAAAGTGACGATGGAAACATAGTTGCATTATTCTTTCCATCAAATGTGACAGCAGCTTTACAACCAATTGATCAAAACCCTATTAAGTTAACAAAGCTCAATTACAGAAGTATGTTTCTTTCTCAGTTAATTGCTGAAGGTGGTGAACTGAAGAATCATTTGAAATCCCATTCGATCCGCAATGCTATATTATTACTGAAACAAGCTTGGGATGCGGTACCACAAAGTGTTATGAAGAAATCTTGGTCAAAGTTGTCCAATTGGGACTCTAACCAATACGACAGCGACGATGACGTGCCAATAGCACAATTGTTGCAAATAGATCAGGACTGCAACGAAGTTATTCAGATAACTCAAGCTCTTTTAAAAGAAATAGCTCCCAACGATTGCATCGGTATAGAAGACATCGACAGATGGAATGAAGATATGTTTGATGACGGATCTGTTTATGTTCTCAGTAGCGATGGTGAGTCTTCAGATAGCAGCGAAGACGACGTTGTTGCAGTATCATCAGTTGTCTCTAATACTACAGCCATTGAAAGCATAAATAATTTAATAAAATGGTGCAATAACAGTGAATTGTTTTCAACTAAGCACATAAGTAATCTTTTGGCTCTCCGTAATGATATTTCGGATTTAAAGAAACCAAAAAAACAAACAAATATAACTGATTATATGTCAAACAAAGATTAGTTGTTAACTTGGCCATTGTTTAATTTTAATTGTTTAATTTTTTTTAAATACAGTTTTTTAGTTTTTAATTAAAAAAAATACATGTGATGTAATTGGACTGCATTGCTATGTTTTGTTGCCATTCGTTTTTTTTTTTTATATTCATATTTTTAATTTAAAAAAATACATTTGATGTATTGGACTGAATTGTTGTGTTTTGTTTTCTTGTTTTTATCAAATAAAATTGAATTAAAAAATATTAAGAAGAGTTTTATTTAAGTTTTTGGAAGTAAATTTACTCAATTTTTTTTTCGAAAAAAAACGTCCAGAAATTAGAATAATTCAGAAATTAGAATTGCCTCAAAAACAAAGCGGTTCTAATTTGCGAGCGTCTACTGTACATGGTAATGAAAGTTTTTGCTGGGATATTAAGGAAAACATTTTTGTATATTAACAAAATCTAAAATTGCATTAAATTTTGTCACATTTTCTTTTGTTTAATAGATAAACTAAGGTTAAACCTACAGTATGAGATCCACCGTTAATGGCTAGAATCGTTTTTTTTTCAAATTATTTCATAACTCGTACTTTCTACAAATGCAAGAAATATATACATATTTCAAACACAAATTATAAGAATCATTCTGGCATATAGAATTATACTTAACTGTCTGTAAAGTATACACACATACTTACTCATACAGATAATAACCACATCGCACATTGGGAACATATTTATATTTTAGACCTGGTTCACAAAATATGTATAATGACGAACAATTAAAGATCCGACAATTTAACTGACATAATTTTAAAACCGTTTAAAGGCTATAATACGACATTTACACTTAACCAAAAACTAGTAGTTTTTTTTTTTTTTAACTCATTTGTTTATTTATTGAATCTTTCTTTATTATAGAAAATAACAATAAGTATTAAAATCTTAAAAAACTAAATATACAATTATAGTCCTATTGCCAGTGCAATAGTAACCATCGTGAGGAGCAGGCTTATTAGATTTGAGCAATAGCCAAGGTATCTACCCTTTTTAAACGCCTGTGGCCTCTATATGAGAGTAGATCCTGAGCTAGGGAATTTGGATGAGTTGTTAATCTCCGTACATATTTAGAGCAGAATTTCTTGATTTCGTCGGCAACTGTTGGAATGCTGAGATCTCTGTGGATGTTGCTGTTGCGGATGAACCACGGGTCACCAGTTATAAGACGCAGTATTTTAGATTGTCTTCTTTGTAATTTGTTTATATTAGATGAAGATGCTGTTCCCTAGAGTTGGATTCCATATGTCCATATTGGCTTGAGGATAACTTTGTATAGTAAGACTCTATAGTCGAGGCTGAGGGTGGTCTCAGAGTTGAGGAGCCAGAGTAGTTGCACAGTTTTAAGTTTCAACTGGGTTGATTTTGCTTCAATGTGTTGTGTCCAAGTGAGGCGTCTGTCGAGGTGTATTCCAAGGTATTTAATATGAGACTGTTCAGGGACATGAGTGTCGTTAAATGTAAGTTTAGGACAGTTCCCCCTTCTCAAAGAAAATGTTACGTGGGCACATTTTGATGGGTTTACCTTTATTTTCCATTTGTTGAGCCATTTTTCCACATCATGTATATGTGTTTGTAAGTTTTGAGAAGCTATTTTTGGGATTTTTGTGAATGCTTACGAACGCTGTATCGTCTGCAAAGGTTGACGTTTGAATAAGGGGGTTTGTTGGCATATCAGCAGTGTATAGAATATACATAAGAGGACCAAGTATACCGAAAACTAGTAGTTTCTGAAAACTGCTTGTGTTTATCTATCAAATTCCATACATATTTTGAAACAAAAACTTAAAGTTTTTAAAAACTACTAATTTTTGGTGGAGATTAAATCGGGTTTTAAATATTTCTTCAAAACAATTTACTATCATCTACGAATTTTGTTTAGTTTCCTGGTGAAACATAATTTTATTCAAATTCAATGAAATTTATTCAATTAGATTACGGTTTGTAATGACTCGTTTATTCATACATATTTAAAACATTCAAATATTACTTTTATACGGTGCTACATAATAGTGCATATGATCATATTTAAAGGAATTACCTTTTATATAAATGTATAAAAAAATATCAATAACACCAAAACCTCGATATAAATTGATTAAATTAATTTAATCCATTTAACCAATTAAATGGAATAGACATTTTTAAGGGTGTTTATTTTTTAATTTATTTCCCACTAAAAGAAAATTTTTGGTTTATTTTTTTTTCGTTACATTTATTGGAAATGTTAATTGAAGTTTGATCTTTTTCAAAATAAAATCACACATGAGAAGTGAAAATCACACATGTGTTTCTAAACGCTAAATACTAAAATTCTGTAAATTTAACAGTTTTTTTTGCTATTTTTATAAAACTACTATTCAGCAATTTTTTTTTCTAATTTTAGCAGGTTAAATTGTTATTTGCAATTAACAACAATTTCGCTAAAAAAAAAAAACTTTTTACCTTGGAAAATTTCCTATTTAGTTCATAAGAAATGTATAAATAAATTATTAATATAAAAGAGACTAGATCAATACTTATTTAATCAATTACCAGTAAGTGATTACTTTGCACGAATATATAAGTAATTCTATAACTTATTATCGGTAAGTCATTATTTTGTATTTTAAAGTAATGCAAAAGTAATGACCTATCATTACTTGGTAATCCGTATGGTAATGACCGCTCATTATCATGTTTTTGCTGGGAAGTTTCATAAACAATTGATTTTGCATGTGACTTAGACTATTACTGATTATATCAAATGGTTTAGATTTTTCAAACATCCAAGCTACGCAAGTGAAAATCAAAACTTGCCTGTAGTTGAAGTGCGCGCTCTGAACTTTATTTTTGTGTAAAATAAATTTGCAAGACTAGATACCCGGACTTTATTTTTTCCTATAAGGTTTCAAAATGTCGTTTAAAAAGTGGCTGCTGCACTTCTAATTCATCAAGGTCTGATAATGGAGTAACATTTTATATTAAGATTATTCGGTTATCCACTTTCCTCTAATATTGCCAATTCACATTTCCATCCATTTTTGTTAAGTTATTAGAGGAACTATATAATTTTTAAATCCTGTGTACAATTTTCACAGTCGTTTGAAGTACAATTTCCATCATCAATATTGCTACAAACAGATTGTAAAAAACTTTGGAAGCCGGTAGAAAACGATTCTGTGCCTTTTGCGCAAACCTCTAATAAAATTCAGAAATCCGCATGATAAACGCATTCACACATGTTATTTTGCATTTTGTCAGAGTCATTCCATGCTACTCTTACGTGCTCAACTGGTACTCTTTATTTTTTTTCGCAAGCTGTCCCCAACTCGATAAACAACAAAATAATTTTTGGCATGAAGTTCCAGAAATTTGGTTTGATAGCACAGAAATTGGGTTTGAAAGCACAGAATTGGGTTTGAATCATTCGGAATGGCCAAAAAGGAAACATTTCCAAAAGAGCCCAAAAAAATTTGGTAATTTGGTTTTTTTTATTATTTTCTTTTTTGTACACATTTCTTGTCAAATTTCAGTAAAATATGTTAAAAGAGTAAACAAAAAATTACTTACGGTTAGTGGCGTTATATATAAATTCCGCAAATTTATATAAAAAGTGGGCGCAAAATAGGGAGTGATTATTACTAACCCAAAACGGGTATAATTTCACTTATCATCACACATGTTGTTTATCATTTATCATCACTAGGGTTTGGGTTTTCCCGGACTTTTTTATTTCCCGGGAAACGGGAATAAAAAAATTTGATTCCCGGGAATCCCGGGAAATATTTTTGAACAAAATTGTTAATGAAAACCACCTATATAAGTATGTTTTGTTAAAAAAAACAATACTTCAGTACAAATTCAGTCTGTGTAGTGAGAATTCAAAGTAAAAATATCAGAATGTTAAACATTTGGTTTCACATACATTACTCCAAGCACTGACAAATGAATTGCATGATTCAAGCAGAAAGCACCCACTACTGGACTGTCGGAAACAAACCGTTTCATCACATTTGGCCCATTAGATATGGTGGCCACAATGTTATTTTCCAAAGACAAATAAATCCATTCTAGTCTTATTTCTACAATTCTTCTTATTTCATCAGCATTACATCTTCCTGATATATAAACCAACCCCAGGTTATAAAATGAATTATTTCCGTTTATACATATGTTCAAATATCTCTTTTGTGATATTCTTGTCCATTCATCTATGATTATAGTAAATCTCCTATTGATAGAAATATTGCTCGATATTTCTTTTATCATGATATCTTTTACATGATTGTAGTAATTTAATATAATGTTCTTTACATCGGTTTCATTTTTTGGCAATGCCAGGTTTTTATTATAAAAACTTTCTCGAATAAACGAAGATCTAGTTATGGTGCGGATTGACATTCCTTCGACTGCGGTTAATTTGAATACCATTTCAGGAAATATTTGCCCTACCATAAAACGTTCAAAGCCTATTCAGCTTACACTTTTTTCTTCGGGTACTTTGCTAATTTTAGCTGGAACGTTATTCTTGTTGTTGTTTTCTTCAAGAGAAGTTACATGACCATCAATTTTTTTTTTTTGTGAACCAAATTTAGATACCTCCGTTAACCATCATTAGTCTTTTAAGGCAAATATTGCACTGCGCTGCATTGTCCTTTTTTGTGAAGTATTTCCATACTCCTGACATTTTATTCCTTAATATAAAAGAATATATTAGTTTGAAAGCAGGTGTATGAAAATAAAGTAAACTTACTTGAAAATATCAAATTTATTAATGAAAACGTTACTTATAAAATTATTGGCCCTTAATGTAAAGGAGTATTTTAAATTTAAAGTCGACTTGATTTTTAATCATACGGTTTTGTTCATTTTGTGTATGAAAACCTTACAAAAATATTTATATTTTCAAACATTTTGATTGGTTGACAATAAATTAACCAATCAGAATGCCCCAAAAACAGGCACCCGATATTAATACTTTTAAAACGTTTTATTTTGTTTTTTCCTCAATAAAAAAAAATCACTTGTGTACAAATGAATTTATTTTTCTTGATGGATATTTTGTTTTCATCAATTTTTTTATTTTTTGTTTTCTTTTCGAAAACAAAATTTAAAAAATATCCGTACTGATATTTTCAGGAAAGTTGAGAATTATTTTTATTTTGTACTGAGGAAAAAACAAAAAAAAACGTTTTTTTTGTATTGAGAAAAAAACAAAATAAAACGTTTTAAAACGTTTTGTTTTAGTTTTTTCTGATTACAATTACATATAAATTTTGTAAAAATTCTTAAAACAACATTCACAGACACATTTCTGCATCCAATAGTTATTAAAAAGTAATAAAAATTTCAGCCGAAAAGACTTCTACAAAGCATGATAGGCTGAATAATTTTGTGCAAAAGACAAACTGTGGTCATTAAAACCATAGGATTTGTGAGCAACTAATCACAAAAACTGCACTTAAAAAATTTAAAAATAATGGCGGAATGCGAAAAAAGGCTTTATGGTACAAAATTTTAATTTTGATATTTAATCAGCGATTAACATTCTGCAAGCAAATATATTGATGCAAAACTATTCCTTTTTGCAAAAATTTTTGTCGTGATTTTTTGTTTTTGCAATCTAACTAGCTAATTTTGGTATAGGATATATGTATTATAGTCCCTAGATTATGGATTTTAAAGAACCCCACTTAAAAAATTGCAAACTAATGTCGGAACGCGAAAAAAAACTTTATGGTGTAAGGAACCTCCGGTTAACCCGGGTTTGAAGCTGGGGTAACTCAGCTAGTCCAGCGGTCCTTGCATTAAAATTTATATTTTTTGAATAATTAAAAACACTTTCTTTTATTTCTTTTACTCCGTGACGCTTTATTTATTGATTTCTCAATATCACATTTATTTAATGTATTTCAACTTTTGATGTCCTTTGCGGTGGGAACGCTGTCACTCCGCGTTGCTTGGCCGGCTAACCACTGGTGATCTACTCTCCTGACTACCTGAACTCCCTAAACTTTCACGAATGTTAATCCGTGCGCGGATGTTATCCACTTTTATTGGGTGTTACCCAATTTCTACACTCCTAGGATTTTGGTTGTAAACCAAAATATTTGCTAAAGCCCTGTGCCAGTGCCCTATAATCTCCTTCCGAGTAGGATGTAATCCTATCGGCGCTTACGGATGTAATCCGGATTATTTCTGGTTGTTAACCAGAGCCCTATTGCTATTCTGGTTGTAAACCAGGAACCTACACTGTTGACTTGGTGTTACCAATCAACCTTAAGGATACACCCTACTCTAAGCACTGCACATAAAATTTATTCACCAAGTTAGTTCTTACCACTGTGTTGCTCCGGCCTGTTACCACGTCTTGTTCGTTCGCGTGCTTAACACAAAAAGATCCCGACGGATTGTGGTGATCGCCTTTTATACTTTCTGCTTGCTGCATTCCAGTCGCTTTGCTTCTTTATGCCTTTGAGACTAAAAGTGTGTACTCATTGTAGCTATTGTGTAAGTTATGCCCCCGTGTTAGATATGTGTGTGTGTTTTGCTGTATTTGTTCTCTTTGTCTCTTCATGTTTCTTTTCTCCTTGTAGTTTTCCTTCCAGTTGTAGTTTCCTTCTCTTTTTGTAGTTGCTTCTCTTCGTTGCTTTTTCAGACTCTTTGTAGTTTCTCTTCTCTTTGTAGTTTTTTTTCCCTTTTGTAGTTGCTTCACTGAAATGAAAAGATCTCCCTTAACAGGTGGATGTAATCCGACCTTCCCGCGATGGGTGTTACCCATTCCCAAATAAATTATAAACCTCTGATAAAAATTCATTTATTCATAATTCTTTTGATTTTGTTTCACTCATTATATTTATGTATTTACACTAAAAAAATAAAAATTCACTTAAATACTTATATGTGGGCAAAATTTGCTTCAAGATTTTGTACCTCACATTTCACCCTTACCCAATTGACAAACGTCGGACCACCACCCGGCCGGTTGCCGATACTTTCACTCGATATACGTCTCCCTCGGTTTTGTGTTCCATCGCTGACTGATTTAAAATGGCTGCAAGTCCGCCACACAAATGTCTGTCGACTTATTTAAAATTTGCAATTATTCCATATCATGGATGTCAGCTGGATTCGTGTGACAGCTGTTCGATATCCTACATCCCTGTTTTCACTAACTATATGGTGTTACCATATTTTGGGGATGCTGCTAATAGGGTTTCCCAAACCCTATTGATTGATTTCATGCAATCATTTGTTACCATAACCATGGCCGCAACCGTAAAGTTATTCCCACCGTTGCCGTTGTCTGTTGTTGTGGGTTTTCGTTATTAACCGTGATTGTCCGGATGCCCGAGTAAAAACATTTTATGTATCCTTATTATTATTATTACTATTATTGTTATTATTTATCCTTATTATTATTGTTATTATTATTATTATTATTATTATTATTATTATTATTATTATTATTATTATCCTTATTATTATTATTATTATTATTATTATTATTATTATTATTATTTTTATTATTATTATTGTTATTATTATTATTATTATTATTATTATTATTATTATTATTATTATTAGTATTATTATTATTATTATTATTATTATTATTATTATTATTATTATTATTATAATTGTTATTAGTATTATTATTATTATTATTATTGCCGCTGACTATATGGTGTTACCATACGTCGCGGTTGTCGCGAATCAGGACTGGTTGTACGGTTCCCCGAGTAAAACCTTTTAGGATTAGTATCCTACAATAAATAATGGCTGCTAAAATTCCCTTTTTTTCCTTCCTCTAATCGTTTCAACGTAGATTTGCCTTGAATACTTAACTTTAATAGGTATGAGCGGAAATAGAGCTATTATGGTTATTCTTATTGGACGTTACCGGGTTCACTTTCCGAAATTATTTTCCTTACGTTTTATTCACTTCAATGTTCTCGGTATTTCAATATTTTTTCCCTTTTCCAATGTTCCCCTCCCGGATACTTTCTCCTTCACATTTTTAAAGGTTAATGGGATTGATTTTCATCCACAGATCTCACTTTTGCGCCAATTCGGTTCCGCCGTCAACGTCCTCCGGACCAATGGTTCCGCAGTAGCATTTAAGTTCACTGACATGGGCGGTGCGGTTTCTCGTTCGCCCCTCCTGGCGTAGCTCTACGATTACTGGGGACACAAATCGGTAAACAGTGTAAGGTCCAGTGAACTTCGGTGCTAGCTTCGCAGCGAAGCTATCCGCTGCGTTAGACAGATGATGTTCTTTCACCAAGACCAATTCTCCGACTTTAGGTTTCCATCGCCTTCGTCTGAGGTTGTAATATCTTGCCTGGTCTTTCGAAGCTTTTTGAAGATTTTTCCGAACCATTTCAAATACTTCTCTCATCATTTTGCTCTTTTGTTCGGGGCTTTGGGTCACGGTTCCCGATCCTGTGGTGACCTCGTCGTATAAGGCAGCAGGCAGCCGGGGCTCCCGTCCTTGCACCAGAAATGCAGGGCTATATTGCGTGGAATCTGATTTGGCGGTGTTCAGCGCTAACTGGATTTCCGGCAACGGGTCATCCCACGTCCGTTGGTTCACACCCGCGTATTGCGCGATCATCGTCTTCACGGTACGATTCACCCTTTCCGTGGGATTTTCTTGCGGAGTATAGGGAGCGGTGAGCTGATGTTTTACGCCTAATTGGTGCAGAAAATCTCGGAACGCCTTGCATGTAAACTGAGATCCGTTGTCGGTGATCAGCATCTTGGGAACACCATAATTCGCCACAATTCTCTCGCGGAATGATTTTCGTAGCGTTTCACCATTCGCTCGTCTCAGTGGCACTAATTCGGACCACTTGGAAAATTTGTCAGTCAGAACCAGCAGCATGGAATTCCCGTGCTTTGACCTTGGAAGTGGGCCCACAAAATCTGCGCACACTACTGACCAGGGCTCTTCGGCGATCTTTGATAGCATTTGACCCGCCGGTAGTTGTTGACTTGGTTTGTACATTTGGCAAATTTGACAGTTTCGTACGTATTCCTTTACATCCCGGAACATTCCGGGCCAATGGTATCGGTTGGATACTCTAGCCGTCGTTTTTCGAATACCCAGGTGACCAGCCGCTGGGGAGTCATGATTCTCCTCTAATACTCGTCTTCTCTGAGATACCGGGACGCATAGTTTCCATGGCGCACATTCTTCGTCGTCATCTCGGGTTGTAATGTGGCGGTATAGCTGGCCATTTATTATCATGTAGTCCGGGAACTTCTCGGGGAACTGGACCACTTCTGCACACCTCTTCTTCCACCATGCACACTCTGGTGGATTCTCGTGTATGGCTTGACACCCTTCTAGAGGCTGTCTAGATAAGGCATCCGCCACTACATTTAGCTTACCCCACCTGTATTGCACGTCGAAACTATATTGCTGCAGTTCCAGCGCCCACCTTGCCACTCTTCCGGACGGACTTTCTATGGAATTTAACCATTTAAGGGATAAATGATCGGTGATTACGGTAAAGTGGTACCCTTCGAGATACGGTCGCAGTTTCCTTATAGCCCACACAATCGCTAAGCACTCCTTTTCTGTGGGTGAGTAATTCATCTCGGCCTGGTTTAATCGTCGACTCGCGTAAGCTATCACTCGTTCCTGCCCCTCGATCTCCTGTGTTAGCACAGCACCCAAGCCGTAATCACATGCATCTGTTTGTAGTGTAAATTTTTGGGTGAAATCCGGGCATGCCAGCACAGGAGCCTCGGTGAGATACCTCTTTAGTAAGTCGAAGGCCTCCTGCTGCTCTTGGTTCCACCGGAAATGCTTACCCTTCTTCAAGAGTGACGTCAACGGATGTACTATCTTCGAGAATTCTGGAACAAATCGCCTGTACCATGACGCAATACCTAGACACCTTCGCAGCTCTCGCACACTCTGAGGTGGTGCCAACTCGCTAATGGACGCTATTTTGTCGGGATCAGTGTGAATACCGCTTTCGTTTACCACGTGGCCTAGGTACTTAATCTCCTTCTGGAAGAACTTACATTTCTCACGATTTATTTTCAGTCTCGCCTCTCTAAGTCTTCGGAACACCTCCTGCAGATTCGCCATATGTTCCTCTAGCGATCCTCCAAGCACCACAATATCATCCAGATATGCGAACGCGTGTGGTTCCATTTCAGGCCCAATCACCCTATCTAGCGTCCTCTGAAAAGTTGCTGGCGCTGAGGTCAGACCAAATGGCATCACCTTCCATTGGAACAATCCTTTACCCGCTACGGTGAACGCCGTGTACTCTTTGCTGTCTTCGGCCATCGGTATCTGCCAGTACCCGTTCTTCAGATCGATGCTGCTGATGAATTTGGCGTTACGTAGTCGATCTAAGATGTGGTTGATTCGTGGCAGCGGGTATGCGTCGGCCACTGTTCGGGCATTTAGCAGACGGTAGTCAATACAGAGTCTATATGTACCGTTTTTCTTAGGAGCCATCACGATTGGCGCACTATAGGGACTCTTGGACGGCTCAATGCACCCATTCTTCAATAGCTCGTCCACCTCTTCATTGATTCGTCGTTGCATCTCGGGGTTTCGTTGCATGTATCTCTGTCTTACCGGTCTGTCGTCCTTCAGCACGATTGAATGCTTCGCCAGTGGGGTGGGACCTTCTATGATTTCGAACTTCGCCAACTCTTCGTTAAGGAACATCTCTATTTTTGCCTCCACGTTATTTGCTGTACCCATGCTTGTTTCCGTCCCACTCGTAGTTACCATGGCGCACCGCTCCTGTTGTTGTTCTATTGGGCCCAACCGCACTACCTGGTTGCCAATTCGTATCTCCGCCCTGACCGCCCGTAGGAAATCAAGGCCCAGCAGCGCGTTGTCGATCATGTTTGGCATTACGCCCATTTCCAGTCTGCTACTTTTCCCTCCTAGGCTTACGTCGACTCTTATCTCCTCTCTTAACTCCACAGGTGTACCATCGGCGAGACTTATGGTGTTATCAGCTCTCAAAACCTCGTTTTCACTTCTCAGTTCATCCGCCAAGTCATGACTTACGTAACTTCTTGATGCACCTGTATCGATTGTGACCTCCTTCTTGTGGTTGCCAAGGTCAACGGTGGCCAGCAGACGGTGTTCAGTCTGACGAAAGGCGCTTACTGTGGCAAGGGGTGTGGGTTCTGGGCCGCTGCTTCCCCTTGCTGTTGGCGCGGACCGGTGTAGTTTCCCGAACCTCTTCGGCAACAATCTCTTGTTCGAATCCCCCTGCGGCCACACTCCCAACAAAACAAAACGCTTTGGTTTTGGCAAAACCGGAAACCATGCCCACTTTGTCCACATCTTCTACAAGCCGTTCTGGGGTTGATGGCTTGTGGTTCTTCCTGGATTACTTGCCTGGTGCGATCGTCCCTTCGAGTTGAGTTTTGGCGGCCATCTCGGTGGTCTCGGCCTATTTCCGGGTGATTCGCTCTAATGCATTCATACTCCTCGGCCATGCAGATGAGCTCATCGAGGTTACTGAAATCTTTGCGCCGAATATACATCTGGTAGTCCACGTGAGCGTTGCGGAATATCCGGTCAAGTTGTTTTTCTCTTGTATAATTAGCGTGACGCATCATGTTCTGCATGACGATAACGTAATCTTTAAAGCTTTCGCGGCCTCTCTGTTGTCTTTTCCGGATATCGTCGTCCAAGTCCTCAAAGTATCTAGGCGGTAGGAAAAATGACAGGAAATCCATCCGGAAAGCTGCCCACGTTTGCCAATGTCGATTGTTGTTCCGGAACCACATGAGTGCCCTGTCCCTTAGTAACTCGGGCATCGTACGAGGCATCATGTTGCGCTCTAAACCGTACACTTCCGCTAATTCTTCAACGCGCTCAATGAAGCCAATGGGGTCCTTACCACCATCATATTTGAAAGACCACTTGCGCACTGTGTCAATTACGGAGGCGTACGTCATCTCGGGAATTAGCTGTGCCCCTGCTGCTTCACCATTGGCGGCCGTCACTCTCGGTGGTGGTGGAACACCCAACGCATTGCTGCCGCCAGGCGGAACGTCGGCGTAAGTTCCCGCTGGTGGAATGGGAGACGGGACTCTACTGTGCTGTGCCTCCAGCTGCTCCAATCGAGTGATAACGTCTTCTTTGTGGTCACCCTGACTTATAAATCCAGCAAACCTCTTCCGCAATTCCTCTACCGTGCCACTCACCTCCAAGCTGAATTCGGCCATGCAGTGAACCAACTGTTCTCTACGAAGAGAGTAGACCCAATTACAACGCACCATATCTTCTTTGCCCTTGAACTGATTTTCTCGTTTTTTTTCCGGTTGAATATCTCCTTTATGTAATTCGTTTTAATCGTGAAGTATAGTCCCTGCTCGGGCGCCAAATGTAAGGAACCTCCGGTTAACCCGGGTTTGAAGCTGGGGTAACTCAGCTAGTCCAGCGGTCCTTGCATTAAAATTTATATTTTTTGAATAATTAAAAACACTTTCTTTTATTTCTTTTACTCCGTGACGCTTTATTTATTGATTTCTCAATATCACATTTATTTAATGTATTTCAACTTTTGATGTCCTTTGCGGTGGGAACGCTGTCACTCCGCGTTGCTTGGCCGGCTAACCACTGGTGATCTACTCTCCTGACTACCTGAACTCCCTAAACTTTCACGAATGTTAATCCGTGCGCGGATGTTATCCACTTTTATTGGGTGTTACCCAATTTCTACACTCCTAGGATTTTGGTTGTAAACCAAAATATTTGCTAAAGCCCTGTGCCAGTGCCCTATAATCTCCTTCCGAGTAGGATGTAATCCTATCGGCGCTTACGGATGTAATCCGGATTATTTCTGGTTGTTAACCAGAGCCCTATTGCTATTCTGGTTGTAAACCAGGAACCTACACTGTTGACTTGGTGTTACCAATCAACCTTAAGGATACACCCTACTCTAAGCACTGCACATAAAATTTATTCACCAAGTTAGTTCTTACCACTGTGTTGCTCCGGCCTGTTACCACGTCTTGTTCGTTCGCGTGCTTAACACAAAAAGATCCCGACGGATTGTGGTGATCGCCTTTTATACTTTCTGCTTGCTGCATTCCAGTCGCTTTGCTTCTTTATGCCTTTGAGACTAAAAGTGTGTACTCATTGTAGCTATTGTGTAAGTTATGCCCCCGTGTTAGATATGTGTGTGTGTTTTGCTGTATTTGTTCTCTTTGTCTCTTCATGTTTCTTTTCTCCTTGTAGTTTTCCTTCCAGTTGTAGTTTCCTTCTCTTTTTGTAGTTGCTTCTCTTCGTTGCTTTTTCAGACTCTTTGTAGTTTCTCTTCTCTTTGTAGTTTTTTTTCCCTTTTGTAGTTGCTTCACTGAAATGAAAAGATCTCCCTTAACAGGTGGATGTAATCCGACCTTCCCGCGATGGGTGTTACCCATTCCCAAATAAATTATAAACCTCTGATAAAAATTCATTTATTCATAATTCTTTTGATTTTGTTTCACTCATTATATTTATGTATTTACACTAAAAAAATAAAAATTCACTTAAATACTTATATGTGGGCAAAATTTGCTTCAAGATTTTGTACCTCACAATGGTACAACAAATGAATTAAAAATTCTTATCAGAAATTTACATTCTGCAAACAAATACACTGATGCAAAAAATTTTCTTTTCGGAAAATTTTTTTCGCGAATTTTTTTTTGCAAACTAACCACCAAACTTTGATATGAGAATATTGGTCTTATAGTCCCAAGATTATGAATTTTAAAAATCCGCACTTAAAAAATGGCAAAAAAATCGCGGAACGCGAAAAAAAGCTTTGTGGTACAAAAAATAAATTAAAAAACTCAGTCAGCGATTTACATTCTGCAAACGAATATGTTGATGCAGAAATTTTCCTTTTTGCAAAATTTATTTTTCGCGAAATTTTTTGCGTAAAACTACCAAACTTTGGCATAAGATATGGGTATCATAGTCCCAAATTAATGAATTTTAAAAAACCGCACCCAAAATTTTTTAAACTTAATCAGCGATTAACATTCTGCTATACATATGTTGCATACATATACATATGTATATTGATGCAAAACTATTCCTCTTTGGAAAATTTTTTTTCCCAATTTTTTTTGTTTTTGCAATCTAACCAGATAATTTTGGTATAGGATATAGGTATTATAGTCCCTAGGTTGTGAGTTAAAAAAAAACCGCGCTTAAAAATTTGCAAAATAATGGCGGAACGCGAAAAAAAGCTTTATGGTACAAAAAATAAATTAAAAAACTCAGTCAGCGATTTACATTCTTCAAATGAGTATGTTGATGGAAAAATTTTCCTTTTTGCTAAATTTTTTTTGCGAAACTTTTTGCATACTAACCACCAAACTTCGGCATAAGATATGGGAATTATTGTCCTAAGGTTAAAAATTTTAAAAAACCGCACTCAAAAAATTGCAAAATATTGGCGGAATGCGAAAAAAGCCTTTATGATACAAAAAAATAGTTAAGAAACCTAATCAGCAATTTATAATCTGCAAGAAAATACATTAATGGAAAAAAATTTTTTTTTGCAAATTTTTTTTGGCAATTTTTTTTTCGAACTAATTACCAAACTTTGGTATGAGATATGGGTATTATGGTCCCTAGGTTATAAATTTTAAAAATCTGCACTTAAAAAATTGCGAATTAATGGCGGAATGCGAAAAAGGTTTCATGGTGCAAAAATTTAATTAGAAAACTTATACAGCGATTTCATTCCGAAAATGAATAATATTAGTGCAAAATGTTGGTCAATTGGCAAACATTTTAGCAAAAAAAAAAATATTTGCAATATATGTTTGTATGTATATACCACTCAACAGTTCTCTCCAGGGTATTATATGATTTTCTACAGATTTGAAACCAAAAACCAGAATAGTATCTCCACCATAAAAATAAAACAAAAATTTTAAAATTCTATTAATATTTTTGTACTTAGTACAAAGATGAAAAACAAAAAAAAAACGTTTTTTAAAACGTTTTAAAAAGTTTTATTTTTTTATCAATTTTTTATCTTTGATATTTATACCTAAAGATATTTTTGGAATTTCAACTTGAGGGATATTTTTGTTTTAAAGTACATTTGAAATTTTTTGTTTTCGATTGAGAAATAAAAACATTTTGAACTTTAGTGATATTTATTTTTGATAAAAACAAAAAAAAAAAACGTTTTCTGGTGCCTGCCCAAAAATAAACCAAGTCAAGGTTTACTGCCACCCAATAGTTTAACTAAAGTCGACTTTAACTAAAATATACATTTGAAAAATTAAGATAGTAAGGGCGATTATTTGTATGAAACTAAACTTTTTTTCATATTTCTTTTAAACATTTTAACAAGTTTTTAGGTTTTACTATTTAAATTTTGAATAAGTTATGCAAAAAGTCTTTATTAGTTGAAATGCTCCTAATTCCTTGGCAAAGATTTTTTTGTGTGTCAAATAAATTGATTCCCTTTTAAAAGATTTAACACTGCTATTAGGTTAGAAAAAACTTACGAATGTAAGGTTAATGGACCATATGGTCCATACTGCTATTTTCATACAAAATAACGATTTAATATTATTCGTTGTATTTATTTTGTTTCAATACTTCCCAAATATTATTAATTTATTTTTTACTCAACACAGATATTGAAAAAATTAGTTGAGGGATTCCGTTTTTGAAATTTTCTTTAGTCAACATAGCTAATGTAAAAAAGAATTGTGAATTTTTTGCTGTTTGTTGTGGAGAAGCTCGAATATTTGCATTGCTTCTTTCAATTTGTGTGTTGCTTTCAATAGTTCGGACGTGTTTTACTTACAAAATGGTGTACTTGAACGAAGATAAGATACGAGAAGTGCTCTATGCAGAACGTGACTCGGATATTTCAAATTTGGTTATTGATTATATTTTGGAAAATAACGCAACAAGTGATTCTGAAACAGATAGTGAACGGGAACCCATCTTAGCTGCAGCTAGCTCTGTTGATCCATATTTTGTTGCTAAAATTAAGATGGTATGGAGTGCCACTCCATTACCTCAGCCTATTGGAACTCCGGTTGAGAATATTATCTCAACCCAAGCGGGTCCAACTCGATTTGCAGTGTCTAGATGCAATGACATGCTGTCATATTTTTTGTTCGTTTTTCCGCCTCCAATAGAAAGAATTGTCATTGAAAATACTAATAAGTACGGCAGGGTTAAGTTTGGTGACAAATAGAGCGATATTTATGAAGACGCATTTCGAGCCTATATTGCTGTGATTATTCTTGCAGGCGTATGTCGGTATGTACATTCTTGTTTTTCTTCCAATGTTTTACAACTGTCACGAAAATGTCACCATTGATGAACAACTTGTTGCATTCAGGGGGCGATGTTCCTTTCGACAGTTTATGCCATCAAAAGCAGCAAAATATGGGTTGAAGTTTTGGTTGTCAGTGGACTCAAAGACAGGATGTGTGTGGAAAATATAACCATACCTTTGTAAATCTAAAAATGCAAAGCCTGAAAAGAACCAAGGAGAACGCATTGTATTGGACCTGACAGAAGGTTTGAAAGGGCAAAATATAACAGGCGACAATTTTTTTTCCACATTTGAGTTAAAAAACTTTATGAAAGAAAACTTACATATGTGGGAACATTGCGTAAAAATAAAGCTTTCATTCCTCCGAAATTGCTAACTGTCAAAAAACTCCCTTTGTACAAGTCTACATTTGCATTCAATGGCATTGCGACATTGGTATCATACATCAGCCACAAAAACAAAGGAATGATATTGATTAGTACAATGCACAAAACAGCTGCGGTGATGAGAGTGGATCGAAGAAAAAACAAGAGATTGTTTCTTATTACAATTCAAAAAAAGGTGTGATTACCTCCTAAACCACAAAACGCAAAACAAATCGATGGCCAAACATTGTATTTGCAAATATATATACTATTTTCTGAAATCGATGTTTCATGGGCTCCGTCTGATCGGTATCGTAGAAGACCAGAGTTTTTGCGGCAACTAGCACTTTCTTTGGCTAAGGCGCATATTATGAAACGGACTAGATTGCCTCACCAAGAGTTTTCAGCACAGTTGTTGACAGAAATACGAACAGCATGCAGTTCCAGTGGCCTCTTCAAATAATGCTACTTCTAATTCCGTGTCTCGAAAGCGTGGAATTTGTAGTTGCTGCAAGTCTAACTCTGATATAAAATGCTCCATTTGCAGCAAGTTTACTTGCAAATTTAAACGAAAAATATTATAAAAAATTTAGCTCATCATGTAATGACAAATTTTATCGAACAACCTAATAAAACTTTTTTTTTTTAAATAAATGTAAGGAAACTCAAAGAAAAATATTATGGACCAAATGGTCCCTTAACCTAAGATTTGTAATTTTTTATTTTTCTCAGTCATGTTTTAAGCTAGAAATCAGAATTTTTGAATACAATATTGTTTTTTAAAAAGACCACGCGAGCTGAAAAATTAAGTCAGTATATATCACCATTCAAAACTTACAAAGGAAAAGAAAAAATAATTGGACCAAATGGGCTTAACCTAACAGCAGGGTTAAACAATGACATTTTTGTTTTGGTATTTAAAATGTTTTTATGACTAAAATTACAAAGTCCTATTCCAAACAAAAACAATTTAAAAGATTTAATATTTTTAAAATTTCCCGTTTTCCCAGGAAAAATATATTATATAATTCCCGGCAAATTTTTACCGGGATTTCCCGGGAATTCCCGAACCCCAAACCCTAATCATCACACATGTTGTAACAAAATTGACAACATGTTTAAACTCAACTTATTCCCAGTGTAGAAACGGTAATGACATAGCATTATTTTTTTGGAGGACAAGTAATGACACCCACATACCTTCTGCATTATTTTTAAACATATAATAATGATTTACTGATAATGACTTATTTTTGTCATTATTTCAAAAAGAAAGTAATTTTCTAGATTTTTTTGAAATCTATTTTTAGAATCAATATTTTTCAACACTGGTAAAGATATATGTAAACACATATTTTTTGATTTTTTGTATGTCGGCGAGTTAGCTGACTTGTGTGCAGCAGGTCAATTATGTTTTCATCTATCAAATATTACATGGATATATAGCGCAGATAGTAAATCTATTGACTGGCAACCTGAAGTCCGAGGTTGGATTCCCGCACTAGAAAATTTTATTTAAAAAAAATTTTACAATAAAAAAGTATTTTTTTGTAAAACTTATTTTTTTGAAAATCTATTTTTAAACTCACTCTTTTTGTCAGTACTGGTAAGCATATAGGTAATAACATATTTTTTGATTTTTCAATAATTTTTCCATCAACCATGTCAGTATCCTTTCTAAGTTAATTTGTTAATAATAAAAATTAATTGTATTCTGACTGTAAAGTGAAACGTTACAAGTAAATAAAACTTATAAAAATTAAATAAAAGTTTTTTATTTTTAAATGGAAACTTAAATTTTTATAATTGGGCTGAACACTTACCCCTAAATTCATAAACGCTTCGTAAAATTATAGGAGGTTTATTGAACAAATTTTGTATGAAAATGACGTTTTGTAAACCTGCTATAACTTTACAAAGCATTTATGAATTGAGGCGTTATACCTTCACGGATGTAAACGTCTTTTACGATGTTTAATTGTGTTTTCATTCCCAAAGAGAGTCCATAGGACGTTTCTGTAGCATTTGGTGGTTTGATATACTTTTTATATAGTGCTTCAAAAACATTAACTTTTTTTCATTAAATAAACTGGTAATGCATTTTCTGCCTTCTTTACTTCTTTTCCCAATGTTTGCCTGCAGGAATAAGGCTCAAACTTATATTTTTCTTTAGCATTATTTTTCTTTCTATCGAGCAACTTTTTCTATCTTATACGATCATTTTGCCTTTTATCTTTCAGCAACTTGCTATTTGTCTTCTCATACTCTCAGGTGCTTCACAGCAATATTCTTTGCACTTTAGTGGATCTCTTTTAATTTTTCCCAAGTCCCTCATTTTTGCTTCCTTTCTCCACAGGTTTTACCCATCTGCATAAATATATATGGGGCGTTCCATGGCAAATCACGGAGTTTTTGGCCAGACACTCTTCGATTTCGCTAATTATACCCTACACCACCACGTGGAGAGGGTATAATAAGTTTTTGCTGATGTTTGTAACACACAAAAATATTGGACCTAGATATAGTATACCGATCGACTCAGAATCACTTTTTATTTCGATTTACCGATGTCCGTCTGTCCATCTGTCTGTCCATGCATTCTTGTGCGCACTCTACTGATCGTATATATTAAGATATTTTGATGAAATTTGGTACACCGACCTATGACGGCGTATTGATTTTGTTTAAAATTCGCCCATGTCTAGACCTAGTGCCCATATAAGGGTTCCGCCCTAAAATTGGCTTAGTTACGCGCTTCAGGTCGCAAATACGAAGATATTTCAATGAAATTTGGTACACCGACCTATGTTGGCCTAAGGACGCCTGTTGATTTTGGTTAAAATCGGTCCATGTTTAGATCTAGTGCCCATATAAGGCCCCCCCAAAATTGGTTTGGTTACACGCTGTGGCTCGCAAATATTAAAATATTTTAATGAAATTTGGTACACAGACCTTGGTTTAAATCGGTCCATGTTTAGACCTAGAGCATATATAAAGGTCCCGTCACTCAAAATTGGTTGGCGGGACTTTTTGATGCAGGTCGCAAATTCTAAGATATTTCAATGAAATTTGGTTCGCTGACTAACATGGTCCCAAGGACAAAGCGCACTGATTCCAGATAGGATCGCTCCATATTTAGACCTATCGCCCATATAGGCTACATTTCCGATTTTCTCTTCTTTTATCATTTTGACACAAGTCCCATATGCAAACATTCGAATTTCGAATCCAAACATTAGTTGGCTTTTAACCAGACTGGTGTAGGGTTATATATTCGGCATGCCCGACTTTAACTTTTTTACTCGTTTTTTATATATTTTGGTACGTACTCAAAGCAATTTCCACACTAATTTGCAGCCATTTATTCTGAACTGGTTTTGAGTAAAATTGCTAAAATTTATGAGCAAAACATTTTCAATTAACGATTCGCCTTTCATAAATATCGATATCTTAGAAAAGTAGGGTGTCATTTTTTCGTCTTTAAAAGTAGTTTTATTAAAAAATTTTACAAGTATTTCTCATTTACTTGGAAAATTTTTCCTCTAAAAATTAAAATCAACTTTTTCAAAAAGTCCGACCTGTTTGATTTTTTCAAAAAAATTTAAAAAAATTCTACTCATACTGGGTCATATGAATAAAACTTAGCAATTACATACTTCGAAGTAATTACTTTGGGCTTAGGAATGGCTTTTAACTCCAAATTTACCAATTGGCTGGTGGAATAGCATGAAATGTAAACGAAAATTAAAAAATTAAATTTGTGAAGTAATTGCTTAAAAAACCCTGTATTTCCCCAAATAAAAAAACTATCTTTCTAACAAGGCATAAAAGGGATAAATTATGAAAATCATGAAAAAAATTAAATAGTTTTTTCACGATCTTACGATGTTATACTCTAGTTTCATTTGCATGATCTATAAATATTCAGATATAAAGTTATGTCTCTCTTAGATTATATGTATGACCAAGTATGACCAAAAATGGGATTTCTTTTCTAAATTTTCAAAATTATAATTTTGATTTTTTTTTTAATTTTGTTCAACAAAAAAAAATTACAATCCACTTTATTTCAAAATATTAAATAGAATTTTGATTCTTATGTAAAAATAACTGTTAACAGTAACGAAACTATTTTTGCAACGTATGCGAATTTTTTACATTTTAACTTAAAAAAAAAACAAATTTTACAAAAAGAAATAATTTTAATATATTTTTCTAACAATTAAAGAAAATGCTTTGGAAATAAAATTCCATAAAATTTGCTTCCCTGCCGATATTCTTGAGCGGGCGGTGGGAAATTTAGAGGCAAATCCTTTGTAGCATTAATATATGCAAAAATATAAAAAAACATCAAAAAATGGCATCACTGCTAAACGGCTTGAGGTAATTGAAAATAATTTTCTTTCTGAAATTTATACTGGCCATGGCAGAGACCCAACAAAATTTCAAACATTTTTATTTTGATAATGAAAAACTTTCCAGGAAAAAATTACCCATTACCTTAACAAGGCATTGCCATATAACCGCTTACAAATCTCATTGCGAAATTTCTTTACTGCACTACCAAACACATTCTAACAAAATCGTAAAAAAGCAAGAGGTATTGTAATCAATTCTAAAAATCAAAACAAACAAGGCCTGAAAGTTATTCAAATATAATTATTTACTAACAAAAGTTTTCAAAAATTAATAGTTTACTTTTTAAATTATTTGATCTTAGAAAGTAACCGTTTACATTTTGGCAGTATAACAAAAAATTAAGAAGTAGTTCCACATTTTGAAAAGAGAAGTTATTTAGTTTTAAACATAATAGTGAAAAAATTATTTTAAAAATTTTGTGCTAATACGGCATTTTAATTTTTAAAGGACTATTTCCCATATCTTTGCAATAAATTTGCGCTTTATCACAAATAGTACACAATCACTGTATGAAGAGTAAATAAATGTTCAATGATAATTAAAAAAGTAAACCAGAAAAATTGTTTTCGATTAAATAAATAGTAACATTACAAAGAAATATATTTTTTAATTTTTCTCAGCAATTATTCAAAACAAAATATAAAAAATTAATAAAATTTCTTTTAAGTTATTATATTGAGAATTAAAATAAAAGGAAAATCTATTGTCTTTTGCGATTTTGTCAGTTAATTTATTAATTTTAATTTATTGCTTTGTATTTTGCAAAACGTACAAAACAAATCATTTGGCAAAGTAGTTTAAAAAGGCCAACAAAACTCTATATTTTTCATTTCATACATACCATTTTTTTCTGACTTGAAATCAGTACAAATTTTTTTAAAATATAACCAAAAAAAAAACAATTATAATCAGACACCCGATATTAATACTTTTAAAACGTTTTATTTTATCACTTGTGTACAAATGAATTTATTTTTCTTGATGGATATTTTGTTTTCATAAATTTTTTATTTTTTGTTTTCTTTTCGAAAACAAAATTTAAAAAATATCCGTACTGATATTTTCAGGCAAGTTGAGAATTAAGCCTGGATCAGCCAGACGTAAACGTATCTCTGCATAGCTGAAATAATAAGTTAAATAAGAACAGAAGATGTGCTGTGTTTTTTGTTTCATTCTTATGCATTCAATATAGAGCAGACGTAAATACACAACAAAAATCTGTTGTGAATAGATTTTCGTTGTATATTTACGTTTGCTCTATATTACATGCATAAGAATGAAACAAAAAACACAACACATCTCCTGTTCTTATTTAACTTATTAATTCAGCTATGCAGAGATACGTTTACGTTTACGTCTGGCTGATCCAGGCTTTAGTCTTATTTTTGTATTGAGGAAAAAACAAAAAAAAGCGTTTTTTTTGTATTGAGGAAAAAACAAAATAAAATGTTTTAAAATGTTTTTTTTTAGTTTTTTCTGATTACAATTAATTACATATAAATTTTGTAAAAATTCTTAAAACAACATTCATATGGACACATTTCTGCATCCTTTGCGTTATTAAAAAGTAATAAAAATTTACGCCGAAAAGACTTCTACAAAGCATGATAGGCTGACTAATTTTGTACAAAAGACAAACTGTCGTTTTTAAAACCATAGGATTTGTGAATAACTAACCACAAAAACTGCACTTAAAAAATTTAAAAATAATGGCGGAACGCGAAAAAAGGCTTTATGGTACAAAAAATTAATTTTGATATTTAATCAGCGATTAACATTCTGCAAGCAAATATATTGATGCAAAACTATTACTTTTTGCAACATTTTTTTCGTGATTTTTGTTTTTGCAATCTAACCAGCTAATTTTGGTATAGGATATATGTACATATGTATTATAGTCCCTAGATTGTGGATTTTAAAATACCCCACTTGAAAAATTGTAAATTAATGGCGGAACGCGAAAAAAAACTTTATGGTACAAAAAATGAATTAAAAATTCTTATCAGAAATTTACATTCTGCAAACAAATACACTAATGCAAAAAATTTTCTTTTGGCAAAATTTTTTTCGCGATTTTTTTTTTGTAAACTAACCACCAAACTTTGATATGAGATAATTGGTATTATAGTCCCTATATTATGAATTTTAAAAACCCGCACTTAAAAAATTGCAAAAAAATCGCGAAACGCGAAAAAAAAGCTTTTTGGTACAAAAAATAAATTAAAAAACTCAGTCAGCGATTTACATTCTGCAAACGAATATGTAGATGCAAAAATTTTCCTTTTTGCAAAATTTCTTTTTCGCGAAATTTTTTGCATACGAATCACCAAATTTTGGCATAAGATAATTATCATAGTGCCAAATTTATGTATTTTAAAAAACTGCACTCAAAAATTTTTAAACTTAATCAGCGATTAACATTCTGCTATACATACATATACATACATACATATGTATATTGATACAAAACTGTTCCTTTTTGTAAAATTTTTTTTCCCCAATTTTTTTTTATTTTTGCAATCTAACCAGATCATTTTGGTATAGGATATAGGTATTATAGTCCCTAGATTGTGAATTTAAAAAACCGCGCTTAAAAATTTGCAAAATAATCGTGGAACGCGAAAAAAAGCTTTATGGTAAAAAAATTAATTAAAAAACCTAATCAGCAATTTACATTCTGCAAACGAATACATTGATGAAAAAATTTTTCTTTTCGGAAAATTTTTTTTTCGCGAATTTTTTTTGCAAACTAACAACCAAACTCTGATATGAGATATTCGGTGTTATAGTCACTATATTATGAATTTTAAAAATCCGCACTTAAAAAATTTAAAAATAATGGCCGAACGCGAAAAAAAGCTTTATGGAACAAAAAATAAATTAAAAAACTAAGTCAGTGATTTACATTCTGCAAACGAATATGTTGATGTAAAAATGTTCCTCTTTGAAAAATTTTTTTCGCGAAATTTTTGCATACTAACCACCAAACTTCGGCATAAGATATCGCAATTATAGGGTTAAAAATTAAAAAAACCCGCACTCAAAAAATTGCAAAATAATTGCGGAATGCGAAAAAAGGCTTTATGATACAAAAAAATAATTAATAAACCTAATCAGCAATTTATATTCTTCAAAAGAATACATTAATGCAAACATTTTTCGTTTTCCAAATTTTTTTGCAAACTAATTACCAAACTTTGGTATGAGATATGGGTATTATGGTCCCTAGGTTATGAATTTTAAAAATCTGCATTTAAAAAATTGCGAATTAATGGTGGAATGCGAAAAAGGTTGCATGGTGCAAAAATTTAATTAGAAAATTTATACAGCGATTTCATTCCGAAAATGAATAATATTAGTGCAAAATGCTGGTCAATTGGCAAACATTTTAGCAAAAAAAAAAATATTTGCAATATATGTTTGTATGTATATACCGCTCAACAGTTCACTCTAGGATATTATATGATTTTCTACAGATTTGAAACCAAAAACCATAATAGTATCTCCACCATAAAAATAAAACAAAAATTTTAAAATTCTATTCATATTTTTGTACTTAGTACAAAGATGAAAAACAAAAAAAAAACGTTTTAAAACGTTTTAAAAAGTTTTATTTTTTTTATCAATTTTTTTATCTTTGATATTTATACCTATAGATATTTTTGGAATTTCAACTTGAGGGATATTTTTATTTTAAAGTACATTTGAAATTTTTTTTTTCGATTGAGAAATAAAAACATTTTAAACTTTAGTGATATTTATTTTTGGTAAAAACAAAAAAAAAAAAACATTTTCTGGTGCCTGATTATAATGCCAACAAATTTTTTCGGATAATACTACCGAATTTTTGTTTAGGACAGCGAATTTTTACAATTACATTGTAAAAACTAATTTTCTGATAGATACAAACGATATATTCCACTAGTACAACGAACCAATCGATTGGCTACACTCAGAAAAGTTTGACAGTTGTTTGTGTAGTTATTAGTAGTTGTTATTTTTAACGGAAATTGCAGTTGTTTTTCTATAGAAAAATTCAAAACAACTTTTATGACGGTTATTTAAGATAACAACTAACGAAAAGTACTGTAATTTTGTAACAGTTGTTTAAAGTAGTTATTTTTAATATCATAATAAACAACTACCAAAACAGTAATTTTACAGCAAACAGTTATTTTTGGTAGTTAATTAAAAAATAAAAAATGTCGTTGATTTTTTTTATTTAAAAATTCTTGTTTAGTTTATATTTGTTATTATTGATATATTTCTAGTTTGCAAATAAAAATCAGAAACTTGTATTGTATCTCCAATGCATAAAAGCATAACAACTGGAGAACGGTTTGGAATTTTTACTTCGAGTTTTAAAGAGGCTGAAGTAATAACTAGGGCAAGGAATTTCATGCAAATGCATGTTTTTTGTCGATAGTCCAAAACTAATATGGACTAAATATTTATCCGAATCATCAAATTTAGAACAAAATGGCATCGATTTGTAGTTGCATATTTTTGCATATTTTGTCATAAATGCATGTTTTTGCATATTTTGACTTTAAATGCATATTTGGTGCCTTTTTAATGCATATTTTGTGCTTTTTAATGCTTATTTGTGGACATTTTTAATTTTTAGGAGCATTTTTTATTTTGTAAAAAAATATAAAAATTCAAATTTTTATATTTTGATTCGAATGTTTATTAATTCTTAAAAACAATAAAACTTCAGATATTCGAGCTCGAGGTCAGTGTGTGAAGTTTTATTTACAATTAAAAAGGTCGAATAATTACAACTTTTAATTTCATTCTTAAAAACCTTATTGACCTACCGAAAATCTTCGAGTTCTGTATCTGTTTGCAAAATAACTAACTTAATTATAAAGTTTTAAATTACATTACTTTTGCAAAAATAATAGTTTTTAGTGCATATTTCTTACATTTTTAATGCATATTTTTCTTTTTTAGCCGCATGTTTTAGGCGCATATTTTCCATTTTTAAGTGCATGAAATTCCTTGCCCTAGTAATAACACATATTTTTGTACCCGAGTAAAAATAGTTATATATTTTCACATATAATGTTATTGGGTTATATCTGACAATCAATGGAGTCACATTAAGACACATCATTATATACAACTACATCTGATATTATTTTTTCAACGATTTTTTTGTATGGTAAATGATGTTATTACATATCCCCCAATCTGACTCCATATATAACTACATAAGCCATATAAAACTAGTCAAAATATATGTAGTGACCGATATGATTATATATGGTTCGAAACTAAGTTATATAACACTGTATGTGTCGCCATACTAAAAATATATTCTTGTAATTTTATATAACTTTCTATATAATCCCGTAGAAATTAATATATTGTTCAACATCAAATTTAGTAGTCTGCAAATTAAGAGTTAATTACTCCATAGCCAAATAATTTTCACATGATTTTTTTCATGTAAAATCATGTTAAAAATGATGCGTACGATTTAGAAACAAAAGCATTCAACTAAATTTTTATTTTATGTTATAAAATTTGGGCATTTAAAATTGTTCAAACTATACAAATTTCAATGTCAATTTAATAGCTGTTATGCATAAAAAGTATACCTACTATCAGACAAAACTATATAAAATCAGCTATTTTTATATCGAATTAGATATAATATGATGTCCTGGATATGGACAAATCTCGGATCAAATTGTATCAAATTATATCTAATTTTATATAATTAGGCACATGTAGATGACCCATTTTTGGGATCAAGCTGATGTGGTTGTATATTGGGACTTATCAAATAATATATGACACTATATTAAGATTTTTACCCCGGTAATCGAAAGAAAAAAAAATATTTTTTTTATTAAAATATAACTTTTATAAACAAAAAGAATTGACTATAAAAAACAGCAGTTTTTACCCATTTCGTCAGTTGTTTTGAAATTTTTGTAGTAAAAATTTCTCAGTTAATTTTACGACATTGGTAGTTATTTTTAATGCATTTGCTAGTTATTTTTCAACAGTCAAAAATAACAAAATTTTTAGTTATTTTAAATGTAAATACCTTTGTCGCCTTTTTAACTGCATATATCTTTGTTTTAACTGAAATTTTCAGTAGATTCTTCCGACAAACTTTAGTGAGTGTGCAAACTGTGCCGTCAGAACAAATAAGTTTTCTCTTTGCTAATATCTGATTGATTTCTGCCATAGAAAAACGTTCACATTCTGACTACTTTTTCCATTAAAAATGGTTTATATACAATTTTAAGGTTTTGTGAATCTTTTCTATCGAAAAACCCTCTGATTCTGGGAACTTTTCCTTTTGAAATTTCCACATAAAAACATTCAGATATTGTTGTTAGGACAATTAAAATTTTGTTGTTATTTATTTATTCATTTATTTAATTTATTCATTTATTTAATTTATTAATTTATTTAATCTATTTATTTATTTAATGTACTTAATTTATTTGATAATTTATTTATTAAATTATTTAATAATTTATTTAATAATTTATTTAGTAATTTATTTAATAATTTATTTAATAATTTATTTAGTAATTTATTTCATAATTTATTTAATAATTTATTTAATCTATTAACTTATTTAATATATTTAGGCCCATTAACTTTTCTCGAGAAGTTAACTTTACCTTAACCATGGGTAACTAACCAATACTAAATATTTATACCTATGAAAATTTAACCATAATAACTTATCAATATTTTAACTCTGGGTAGTTAAGCTTAGTATGAAATGTCAGAATAAAAAGAAAAACAAAAATTAATAACAAAATTTTTTTTTTTCAATACAGAAAATTAAACGTTTTTCACGCGGTTTTTTGTGTGTTTCTGGTCGTAAAAAAAATAATACACTTGACCACGTCGTTTTTTTAAGATTCGCGGTCGCTAAATGCTATAAAATGATTGTGTCTTTTTGCATACTTCGAGAGGTGATTTAATTAAATCCATTTGGTAAGTCTATACAATAAAAGTGGATTATTGTAAATATTAATAAGTATTTCGTGCTAATCGAAACAACCGCGGGAAGATTCGCGCATAAGATTAAAAAAAAAGTGGAAATTTTGTGATAGATTATTAAATTAAGACAATTTATGTGATCAGCACATCAAAGTGAGTAGAAAAATAATCACTGTGCATGATTTTGTATCTTTTTGTAATTGCGAGTCAAAACTGTGGGATGTCCAGAGGTTCCTCACATACTTTTAAAATATTTAAAACATGATTGGTTCACATTTCATAAATTCGAGAGTGATTTCTATGCGCTTTTTTATATTTAAGAATTAAATTCAGTAGTCTTGAACTTCATTCAGTAGTCTTGATCTTTGATACATGATTCATTTTGAATTTGATACGCTGATTCCAAATTCTTAAATGTAGGTTACCCAAAATTGATGAAACAATTGTTTTTCTGAGAGTGGTTTTCAAAAGAATTTTTTCTTATAACGGTGCACAAATTAAGAAAATGTTGTCCTATGTATTTTAGAGAACAAAATTCATTCTTTACTACCATCGCAACAAAAAGCCATAAGCTATTAGAATGCGTGTTGTATAGTATTTTAAAATTCGTAGAAAGCTATTTTTCGCGTTTTTAATCACGATTTTCTCAAAATTGAGAGGTGATAGAGAATTCGGAATAGAGATTTGGAATCAGCAAGTAAAATACTAAAAGTATGTATCCAGCTTCTACCAACAGCAACTTTTCATTTTGTAGAGGTGTATGATTCGTGTCAAATTGTTGTAATATTGGTCACCATTTTTGGTTTTAATTATTCAAGACAGATTTTGGCTCCCTGAACCAAAAAAAAAATTTTTTTTCCTATTTCTTTATATGAGGCCAATTTCTGTAAGCTATCACAGAAACCTAATTCCTAAATAGCAAAAATTTGTGCACGATTTTGAGTACTGATGCAATTTTTATAAGTTTTGGTAAAGTGGGGAAATGCACATCGAAAATACTTACATGTGTCATAAACGATTCTTAGTCAAAGTTTGGTTAAAGCTGCGCTTTAAATTTTTTTAATAAACATCATTACAAGTCTAATGTATTTAAAATATCTTATGTAGGGTGAATTTTTCTAAAATAGACTTGGTTAAGTTTCTTAACCACAGAAATTTCTATGGTTAAATTTTAGCATTGGTTAGAAGAAATGCTTGGTTAAAATTTAGATAAGTTATTCAAAAAATATGTTTACCAGTGGTTAAGGCTAGTAGAGGTCTACCAGGGTATAAATTGAGATAAGTTAACGGGCCTTAATTTGTTAAATTTATTTAATTTATTTATTTGATTTATTTGATTTATATAATTTATTTAATTTATATAATTTATTTAATTTATTTTATTTATTTAATTTATTTAATTTATTTCATTTTATTTAGTTTAATTTATTTAATTTATTTTATTATATTTTATTTTATTTATTTAATGTTGATAAGTAAGAGTGGAAGTACAGCTAATATAATAAATATACATCAAAACTGATATGCTATTTAGTATTTGTCTAATTTAGTATAAGTCGAATTCTATTAGTTTAACAATAACCATATAGCGATTTTAAATATTCGCTTCCCTTTTCTGTAATTTGCAAGGTGTATTGTAAGGCCTTATATATAAATTCTAGAGAACTACCTCTTTCATCAAAAACACAAGCTAAAAAGTATAAAGTAATTATAAAAAAATAAAATCTGATTTAAGCTATAAATTATCACGCAAGACGGTGGCTCAGAGGAAGAGTATCCGCCTGAAGTGCAGAAAGCCAGGGATCAAATCCCAACGAAACACATGTGTAATTTTTTTTATTTATTTTAAAATTTAATTCGTAAATTCTATTTTGAGAATATCTATTTTTAGAAACTCGCTTAATCTTTTTATTATTAGAACACCTTCTTTTACTAAAAATCAAAGGTGTTCTGTAACAAAAATAGTAACTGGCTACCATTGCATTTAGTCTCACGCCTTGTTAAAAGAAACAAGTTGGTAATCCAATTGGGAAGGCGTTCTACCAAAAATACCTGATTCCCAACTCGATTCTCTAGTTTGAAAATTTTTTGCTGGGTTATTGTCAAAAAACGAAAAAAAGTCAAGGTAAAAAATGAGGATTTTGAAATTCAAAGTCAAATAGTTTTCAAACTATAAGAGCTACTATGGTAGCAATTTTTTTCTTTATCTGGTAACGCAGATTACAAAAAGTCTAAAAGCAGCTAAATCGGTTCACGTTTGTAAAAGTTGTACGACCATAAAGCTTTTGAATACCCGAGATAGTCAACTTTGACACCCTGTAGCACACCCTGTGCTAAAACAGGGTAGCAACAAGACTAAGTTTCTAAAAGCGTAGATTTCTCTGTTCAGTTATTGCAAAACCTTTTTCCGATTGTTGCAGTAGTTTAGAAGAGCCACAGTTATTACAATTTTTTTTCGTGTTGGAACCACTGTGCATCAATTGCATTAGTATTAAGAAAATTGTCCAGCATAATCTTTCATTACCAAATAAGTGGTTATATAATAAAACTAAAATTTTTACTACTTATATAGAGAAAGTCGTGTTTAGAAACAGTCTAGCTTACGTACGACTACTTATTTAATTATAAAGATAATGCGATATTGGTAACTACTTATTTTTTAACCACCAATAAGTATATGAGTAAGGCTTATTATTTAACAACTTGTAACCACTGATTTTTTAACTGCTGATCAGCATATAACTACCTATTTTGGTAACTACTTATTCCTTATATTTTTGTAATGCAGCGGGTAAGTTGGTGCACAAATTTTGTGGGTTTTTTCATTCAGCGAATATGGCCAACTACACACAAAAACGAACAAAAATAATGAGTTTTAAAACCGAATTATATGCAGTCGATCCTAATTCTACTGCTTATTACTCAGATATTAGTAATGAGCATTCATTACCGATATTTTGTTCGGTGATGTTGTTTTTTTCTTTTTGTTTATTTTTTTGGCGGTTTTACTTTATCTCTATTTTTTGAGACCTCACTGAACTATTGTTTTAAACCACGTAGTTAAAGATTTAAAGAGTTTTTAATTAATACTTTAAGCTCTCTTACTAAAGAGTATATGGTATAGAGAGATATTATGCTACTCTTAAATCTCTCGAAAAAAGTCGAAGTTGGTCAAACTCGATAAACAACATTTTTCTCTAAAAATGAGTTGAGTTGAAACATGTTTTCATTTTTGTTACAACATGTGTGATGATAAATAATAAATAACATGTGTGATGATAAGTAATAAATTTGTCGGTTTTTGGAGAAATTATGCCCATTTTGGGTTAATTATAATCACTCCCTATTTTGCGCCCACTTTTTATGCAAATTTGCGGAATTTATATATAACGCCACTAACCGTAAGTAATTTTTTATTTACTCTTTTGACATATTTTATTTAATTTGATAAAATATGTGTACAAAAAACAAAATAATAAAAAAAAACAAATTACCAATTTTTTTGGGCTCTTTAGGAAATTTTTCGTTTTTGGCCATTCCGAATGCTTTCAAACCCAATTTCTGTGCTTTCAAATCAAATTTCTTCAACTTCATTCCAAAAATTCCCTTAAATAAGGCAATATTTACTCTTTTGTTGTTTATCGAGTTGGGGACAGCTTGCGAGAAAAAATAAAGAGTACTAGTTGAGCATGTAAGAGTAGCATGGAATGACTCTGGAAACACCCAAAGAATCGTTACAATTATATACAATTAATTTTTGATTTATATTGGCACAAATTAAATTATATTTGGCCCTGCAAATATGGCAGACGATAAAGTTTTATTTTGCCCATTTTATCGCTTCCGCAAGGATATGCGCCAAAAGTTCCGAAGAAATAGTTGTATTAGGATCAACTTTTTCTATAAAAAAATTCTTAGGAGTTTCTTATTGAAAACTCCTTAAAATCTTGATTTTTGAAGGTTTTAATTAATTAAAAGGGCTAATTGAAAACTCGTCAAAATTCCCCCAACGTTTGGTAAATCTCTCAAAATCTATTGATTTTTTTACATAACTTTTTCATAATAGATTACCACTAGGGTTTTTCTTTTCCCAGACTTTTTCATTTCCCGGGACAGCGGAATTTTTTTATAAATTTCCCGGGATCCCGGGAATTCGCGCTCGTTAGAAAATTAATATATCCGACGTATGTTTACTTGAAAAACTCGATATCTATAAAAAAAACTTACGACCAAGTTCATCTTTTGGTTGCATCATGAGAAAATCTACTTAATATACATATTCCGAAATAAGGGCTTAATATAAAATATCCATATCTTCCACTTTTTCGAGATCAATTCGTTTAACAGTTTAAACAGCGAAGTAATATGCAGGTAATATATTTGTATGGACGGCCGTCTTAATTTTAAAACAACTCTTAGAAATACATTAATAAAATATTAATTCGCGGTTTAAACGGTTTAACAAATTGAATCATAAATTCATTCATGATATAATGGAATTGTTAATGGGTGCAAGTTTGTATATGACCAGCTTTAGAATCAGAACTACTATCGATTTTTTGATTAAATATGGAATCCAAAAATTTCTATTTCTAGATATTTTGTTTCTATGCAGATTTTCAGAAGTATTCGTCTATTTTTATTAAAAAGTTTAAAAGTGAGTATTTTTCACATAAATTTTTAGGCAAATCGTCTAAATCTTTTTATAAAAATAGACACTAAAATATTATTAAATAGTTTTAAAACTTTAATTGGTATTTTTTGAATAGTAATTTTTTATGGCACAACTACTTAAAAAAAATTATTTAATTTTCATTGTTGCATTTTTTTTTAAATAAACATATAAAAAATCCAAAATAATTTGAAAAAGCATCTGATGCATTATTTTAAAAATAATAGTTGGCTTTAAGTGCAGCGAGAAGTTTTCAACTCAGACCCGTTCGAAAATATATTATTTAATATATTGTATTTTTTAAATATCCCAGAGGATGATTTGCGATGCAAATCGAAATATCGGAAGCAAATTAAAAAATAAAATACAAAATATTTGTATTTTAATTTTTTTTAATTTATGACCTAAAGCCAAACAATACTAAAAATATAACAATACCAAAGGTCAACAATATTTAATCTAACAAAAACACAAAATTTGAAAAATACAACTTAAACAAAAGAATAACAATTAAAATTTAAAGGAAATTATTTGAAGTACTAAAAACTCAAAACACATCAATTAAAAATACGAAAATATTACATTTTTTTTTTAATTTTACTGCCGAGTTTTTTGGAGGTATTTGGAGCTGAAATACTGATTTTGAAATGTTGTGTATGAATATTGCTTTATTTGAACAAAGACCATCAATAAAAAATATAAAATTTCCGAGGCACGAGTATTTTTGTTGGTATTTAAACTTGCTAATGTCTAAAAAAATTTGTTTTCGGTTTCACTAAAGCCAAAAATTATATTATTAAATTTTAAATCGCATTTTTTAATTTTAAATATTTTTTATTTAAATTATTTTTAAAACAATGAATGTTTTTAATTGAAATAAAGCTTCCAAAATTTTAATATACTAGCTAAAACTTCTGTAAACGAATAAAAAAAATCCCGGGAAATCCCGCACGAAATTCCCGGGATTGCGGGATTGAAAAAAGGGCGGGATTCCCGGGAATCCCGTCCCGGGAATTCCCGGGACATAAACCCTAATTACCACGCAAAAAATTTGCGCATAAAATAATTTCCAAAAAAAAAACTGATTTTAATATTTCTAGACTTATATTTACATAGCAGGCAAAACAAAATAAATTTTTTAAAAACGCAGACAAAATTAGAGCAATTGGATCAAATGGAAATCAGTATTTACCAGAAGTATTGTTACTCTTATGAGGTAGAAGAAGTTTAAAAATGTTCAAATATTTCTGAAAAAACTCACAATTTAAAGGGCGAACCTATAATTATTTCGCGTACTCTATAAAACTATTGATATAAAAAAATTGAACATAAGGAATATATGTGGATGTTAGACTTTGACCTTTGGGCACATTCCGTTATACACAGGACGAAAATTTAAATTACTCAAAAGTTTTTTAATTGCAGAATAGTTTTCGTGTAATCTTAGCCCAGTGTGCAATGTATTATTTAACTTAAATCAGCATATTAGCAATGTCAAGTGCTATTCTTCCTTGCACGAAACATCATTGATGGTTTTGCTGATACTTTATTATAACAATGCCTCATAATTCAACACTTAAGTTGAGAAACAAAAAAAAGTTTTTTTTCTAAGAAAAAAAAAACGCAAATTTTCAAGGCTCAGTATACTCAAAAAAGTTTGTCGGTAGAGTATACTAAAAATGACAGTTAAAAAACGTATATTTTTAAAAATTTTAAATCTTTATAACAAGAACTCTGAACAACTGACAGAATTCGGTATCATAACTTTTTTTTTAATAAAAAAGGAATGTATTTTTTCCGATTACGAAAAAATCACTTTACTTTTTGTTGGAGGTACATACGAGTAAAAAGTTTCTGATTTTTTTTTCAAACTAAAAAATTGACGTGCCTATTCCTACCCAAAGTCTGCGACTCAGTTGTGATTTTATTCCCCTTGTGTTTGTTGTTTCAAAGTCAAAATAAATTATATTATTTCAAATTTTTTTTTGAAAATTAAAAAAAAATTAACACTTGGTATCGACACAAACATAACATTGACAAATACAATTTGAATTTTTTTAATTTCATTTTTGTTTTGTATGGAAAGTTGTGATGTCACTCTTGAAAATAGTCTTATGACAATAATAAATACAGATTTCCTTTAACGAAATTAATGTTTATTCAATTATATTTCAACTGCCAAATATACAGTGTATTCGTTTACTCGAATTTCTTACTACTTTTACTAAAATCGCAATGTTTTTTTACTTCTTGAATTGAATTTTGCCAGCTCTACTAAAAGTGGAAACTTGTAGTAAATAAACAAACAAAAATACCAATTTTTTTGTATTCTGCTGTAAAGTTCCGTATTGCGTACTGTGCTGAATATTCCAGACGCCATATTGCAAGGGGTGGGCACGAATTTGTCACCGAGGTCCATTTTGTGTATTTCATAAATTATAAAGGGCACCACCATACACTCAGAGAATTGCCTGCAAAATATTACTGAATTTTTCAATAAAACTAATGAAGTTCCCCTGGAACTCGTCTATTGAAACTTTTCATTGAATTAATGGAATTTTTTCATAAACTCTTGTGAGAAATTTAATTTTATTTATTAAAATTTTCATACACTCAATGAAAAAGTTTCACTAAAACTAGATTCATAAAATAAATGAAGCTTTATAATAAACTTTAAGAAATTTTACATTTACTTTGTAAAACTACACTTAAAATAATACGTCAGTAGAAAAATCTGTCAAACGCGTTTCAAATCGATTTGTGGGCGCTGTGGTGTAATGATTAGCGCGTTGGACTGTTACACGTCAGGTTGCGGGTTCGAGCCCCAACCAAGGCAACATCAATTTATGAAAAATAGTACTATGTTTGAGTTTTTTCTATCCCTCATACAATCGCAGCGTCCTCCTTCGGAGTTCCATAGCACTTACCCTTACCGAAGTAAAATAATATAACAGGGCTATGAACTAAACAGCTTCAACAAAATTCGCCAACTGACCATCAGATGGCGCGCAACAAATGTTCTAAAATTCAACATCTCGCGCAATTACAGTGTTGCCATATTTGAAGCCCTTCATCTTTCACCACCTTTCACTTCTCCTCTATCCCCTTTCCAAAGGAAGCAACACGTTAATTATAGGAAGAATTTCCTGAGTGTTGCTTCTCCTAAAAAAAAAATAAATAAAATGTTGAAATCATAAGTATTTATGTTAAAAAGGAGTACATCTAGATCATCAATAGTAGTGCTTTTTCTACTGCTTACGCATTTCTTTTTTCGCTGGGTAGTTGTACCGTATTTAAAAAATTTATGCATGGGTGCGAATGAGTATATAACATACATGAGAAAATGCGGCCCCAAGTTTGTGCGGCCCTTCATTAATTAAAGCCCTTCATCTTTCATCACCTTTCACTTCTTCTCTATACCCTTTCCAAATGAAGCAACGCGTTAATTAATAGGAAGAATTTCCTGATTGTTGCTTTTCTTTTTAAAAACAAAAAAAAATATTTTTAACAAATTTTTAGTTGAAACACTGATTTAAGCAAACATTTTAGTTATCTTCATTTAACACAATACTAAAAATCCTCAGTACTTTAACTAATTTTAAGTGCTAATTTTCAAAATTACTTAAAACTAGTTTTTAAGAACACATTCGTTAAATTTTACAAAATTTATTGCTAAAATATAATATTTTCATGTTACTGTTATTACCCAGTAGATGGCGCACTATTTTTTTCCTCCCGATTTTTTAAAATGGCCCATATCTCAAAAACTAAGAGAGATAGAGAAAAATTGATGAAAATTTCGACTACCCTTAACCGTAAAATACCGCAGCGAAAGGGGTTAGCTCTATTCAAACATGGACCTTGGCGGGGCCTTGGACCCCCGGAAATTTTTTTTATAAAATTTGTCCACTTTATAAAATGGCCCATATCTCAAAAACCAAGCGAGATAGAGCAAAACGGACAAAATGTTTGCTGCATCAGAGTGCCCTTATATGCCCTCACATGATATGGAATAGGCCCGGGGAGGGTCCCGAGACCCTAAATTTGAATAAATTCTACGACTCAGCATAATTACAGATAAAACTGTAGTTTTACAAATTTTTCACTTAAATTTAGATTTGTTAAATTTAACGAAAAAAAGTATTAAAATCAACAAACTTTATTTTAATCCAAAAAACAGGGATAAATTTTGTTAAAGTAACAAATTTTTCTGTTCAGCCAACAGACTTATTATTTTGAGTGTATGTACAAATGGTAAAACCACGTATAAAGGGTGGTCCAACCATAATGCACGATGTTAATTGTGAGTCACACCTTAACGTCAAGCTTTTTGCCCAACTTAATTTGACATTTCTTTGTTTCAGTGTTTGACAAATTCAACCATGGAGCGGTACACAATTGAGCAGCGCGTTAAGATTGTTGATGCCTTTTACGAAAATGGGCGTTCAAATCAAAATGCATTTCGTGCACTTCACTCGTCAGTATAATCGGCCAAATGTGTCCACAATCGGAAGAATGGTGCGCAAATTTCAGCAAACCGGGGCTGTAGGAGACGTGAAAAACCCTGTGAATGTTCGCCCAGTTAGTTTTGCGGAAAACATTGCTGTTGTCCGCGATAGTGTGTCAGAAGAAGATTGGAGTAATTAATTACTTTGTAATGACCATTGCGGGTATTCATTACCATTGAATCTATAAAATTAAAATTAAAAAAAAAAAATTCATTACCATTATAAAATGTAATTGCAATGAAAAAAATGTTCACTTCATTTCTTTTCTTTACATGTAATGAAACGTTTTTATAATTTTCATTACATTATGCAATGGTAGTAAAAACAAAAAAATCATTTTAATTTTTTCTACACTAGGTAGACAAATGAAATTTCATTAACATTACTTAATATAATGATGTAAAGAACGTTTTGTTCCTTGTTCTACACTGAAAAATTTTATAGTAGAAAAATTCAATTTAAAAACTTAGCGATTAACATTCTTCAAACAAATATACTGATGCAAAAAGTTACCTTTTGGAAAATTTTTTCCGCGATTTTTTTTTGCAACTAACCAATAAACTTGGGCATTATAGTCCCTGCATTATAAATTCGAAAAAACCGCACTTAAAAAATTGAAAAATAATGGCGGAACGCAAAATAAAACTATAGTACAAAAACTGAATTAAAAAACCTAATCAGTGATTAACATTCTGCAATCAAATATATTGATGTAAGAAATTTACTTTTCGCAAATTTTTTTTCGCGATATTTTTTCGCCATTTTTTTTTTAACTAGCCACCAAACTTTGTTGTATGAAATGGGCAATATAGTCGCTAGATTAGAAATTTTAAGAAACCGTACTTAAAAAATTCCAAAATAATGGTGGGACGCGAAAAAAGACTTTATGGTAAAAAAATTTAATTAAAATACTTAATCAGCGATTTACATTCTGCAAACAAATATATTAATGTAAGAATTTTCCTTTTTCGAAATTTTCTTTCGCGGTTTTTTTTTAACTAGCTCCCAAACTTTGTTGTATGAAACGGGTATTATATTCACTAGAATATAAATTTTAAGAAACCGCACTTAAAAACTGCAAAATAATGGCGGGATGCGAAAAAAGACTTTATGGTAAAAGAATTGAATTAAAACATTAATCAGCGATTTACGTTCTGCAAACAAATATATTGATGTAAGAATTTTCCTTTTTGTAATTTTTTTTCCCGATTTTTTTCGCGCTTTTTTTAACTAGTCCGCAAACTTTGTTGTATGAAACGGGTATTATAGCCACTAGAATATAAATTTAAAAAAACCGCACTTGAAAAATTGGAAAATAATGGCGGAACGCGAAAAAGGCTTTATGGTACAAAAACTGAATTAAAAAACCTAATCAGCGATTAACATTCTGCAAACAAATATATATATTGAAATTTCTATTTTGAAAATTTTTTTTGTGATATTTTTTCGAGATTTTTTTTCAACTAGCCACCAAACTTTGTTGTACGAAATGATTATTATAATCCTTAGATTATAAATTAGAAAAAAAACCCGCACTTACAAAATTGCAAAATAATGGCGGATCGCGTAAAAAGACTATGACACTAGAATTGAATTAAAAAAACATATTAATGCAAGAATTTTCCTTTTTACAATTTTTTTACGATTTTTTTTGCAACTAGCCACCAAAACTTGGTATAAAATATGGATACCATAGGCCTCGGATTATGAACTAAAAAATGCTTTTAGTAATTTGTAAACCTCATATTTTTAAAATCAAAAAACTTCGAAAAAAACGGCAAGTAATGAAAAACAAATGGGTGTTTCATTATTATGTAAACATTAGGTAAAAGTAATGAAAATTAAAAAAAGGTTCATTTTAATTTTCAAAGCAAATAAAAATTAAAAAAATATTCATTACCATTTTTTAACGCAATGGCAATGAAAAAAAAAATTACCATTGCGTTAAAAAAATGATAATGATAAAAAAAGCTCCATTACCATTACATCAAGTAATGGTAATGAAAATGTAATGGTAATGATTTTAACCCATCTCTCAATAAGCCAAGAACAATTCAAGAGCTAAAGGATGAGATAATTCGGTTCATTAACGACATTGAACCTCAATTATGTCTTAGAGTCATTGAAAATATGGACTATCGGATAGAGATATGCCACCGAAGCCGTGGCGAGCATTTGGCCGATATTTTATTTCACACATAATTGTCATAGATCCTTCTATTATAATAAAAAATGTTAAGATAATTCTCTAAAAAAAAAAATTTTTATTTACAATTATCATCGTGCGTTTTGGTTGCACCACCCTTTATTTAAAAAGGTAAAACTAAGTATATTTAATTAAATGAAAGCAGAGAGAACTACTTTTTTTTTATTTAATCTGTTCTCAACTTCATGTATTCCAAAATTAGTTTTAGAAGAACCGATTGCAAATTCAAATTTTTTAACTTTAATTTTGGTATTTGTAAAATAAATTAATTTAATTACAAATTCTTGGATAGTTTTTCATATTTTTTGCTTTAATCTGCGGTATCGTGGAATCAACAAAATTAAAAACTTAAGGAGATATAAGAGACAGAATATTATTCTGATAACAAAAGTGTGTATAAAAAATTTATTATAATTTGTATTTCATAATTTCTATGCGCATAGCAAAACAATTACCATCTCTTTAAAGGGACACTCTGTACTAAAGGCTTAATTTAATCGATGATTACAAACTTAAAGTTTTTGTCAGCATTTTGAGTGAGCTTCATTAATTTAGACGTCAAATATTTTACACAGTTCAAAATTTAAGGCCAATAAGGTTCAGTATCTTAGTCATTCGATCTGCAGTATAGTACAAAGAGAATTGCTGAACTATGCGCAATGCATGCATATGAAGATGTTCCTTAAAATACGATTTGTCGATTTTCATTCATTACACCCGCCAGTTTTGACCTAGTTGGTTAAAAAAGGGAAGAAATTAAATTTATTATACTATTATAAATTCCCAAAACTCTAAATTGTGCAAAAATTACGTCTTTTATTTAATTTGTTCATTAAATATACTTAAAATTAAGGGGCACTATAAATAGTACCTAAAGGGTACCCTTATGTACATGTTGCTTTAAAAAGTGTTGATTTATGGCTGGTTTTACCAAATCAGACAGTGCATATGGGTGATATCAAAAAATGTGATAAAAACCTTTTAACCAGCTAATTTCTAATGCATGAATTATATTTGAGTTATATATTTCGATATATATCAGCGCATTGTCACCTATTTTACAAATTTATAAAAATCTGACCAATTTTTCGTTAATACATAAAATTTGTGACCAATTTTTTAGGCCAAATGTAAACTCCCCCAGCAAAGACATGGTAATGACAGGTCATTCCCATACGGATTACCAAGTAATGATAGGTCATTACCTTTTGCATTACTTTAAAATACAAAATAATGACTTACCGATAGTAAGTTATAGAAGTACTTATATCTTCGTGCAAAGTAATCACTTACTGGTAATTTAATAAATAAGTACTGATTAAGTCTTTTTTATATTAATACCCAGCAAAACCTTGGTAATGGGTTTGACCTTTTTCACGCATTGCCTGGCAATGGGTACCCCTTTACCCTTGGTTTTACTTAGTAACCTAAAGTAATAAGTTACTAATATTGTGATACATCAATACTTATGTGGGAGGTATGAAACAATAAGCTACCGATATGGAGATATATCACTACTTATTTGGAGCCTTTAAAATAATATATTACCGATATTATGTTTTATAATAACTTATTAATAAGGGTAAAAATAATAAGTTATTGGTACTGCATAATATAACAACTTATTATGCGAAAGTACCATTTAATAAAAATTTAGAATCTAATTACATTTCTCGGATCTGTGTGCTTTTAAACAAAGTCATTACTGGTAACGTCTTATTTTATTCCCTATATGTAACCAATGAAATATGTACCAATGTGTAATGACTTACTTCACTCTATAAAAGTATGTACTTATTTTAGCTAACTAGTGAATTTAATATTACAAGTAACAACTTATTTCAGTACTTCCTTCGTAATCACTTATTTTATCCTATACCGGTACGACTTAGGCAACCATTTACCCCCAATGACACCCCCATGTTAAAATAATGTGTTATGCGACCAAAATGTAAGTAGTTACAATTTTTGGTTTCTTATTACATTTCCCTTTACCTGGTAATAGAAGGTTTTGCTGGGTACTTTATTTATAAATTTGTTTTGAACTAAATAGGAAAGTTTCCAAGGTAAAAATTTTGCCAATATGACCAACTATTTTACAATGTAGGGTAACCACTTATTTCCTAACTTCTGAGTAACCACTTATTCTATCTTTGTGAGTAACTACTTATTCCTTCATTATGGGTAACTCGTTATTCGCACTTTTTTTGTATGCGAGAGGGTAATGACCACCCATGAATTTTTGAACACCGCGAACAAAAGTAATGTTGCGAGTAAATAGCCTGGTAAGTAGTGAAAGCCTTTGTGTGCTACTTACTCGCTTAATTACTCGGTAATGTCTGTTTTTGCTGGGCCGTAACCAGTAACTCAGAAGGTTTTTGAAATTTAATATCTTATATTTTAATAACCAATGAAGCTAAACACTAACTGTAAGAATTTTTATGAAGAGGAAAACTAACGCTTTTAACAAAAATTAATAGATTTTACAAACTTGTTCGTATATCTATGCTAACTCGACTTCAACTCTGTAACGATTTTTCGTCATAATTTTTGATAAAAATACATACACCAGAATTTTGGAGTTATCTATTAACCCTTAAATGCATGATCTCTTCGATTTTAACCATTTTTTTCATATATGATTTCTAAAGGCGTGTACATTTTAAGAAAAATACAAAAAAAAAATTATTTTTAAAAAAAGGTGATTTTTATTGAAAAATATGGTTCTTTGCCAATTGCTAAATTGTGATTATTTTAACGTGTATGAAAAAAAAAAAAAAAAAAAAATTCTATAAACTATAATTTATATATTTTTTGTCGCCAAAATGAATGTGTTTGCGAGAATACCACTTTAAATATTTAAACAAATATTTTTGAATATTACACTTTTTGTAAAAAAACGCGTGTTTTAGATTTTTCACAAAATTTGCAGAGCAAAACCAAGATTTTTACTCTAACTGTTTAAAAATTCTGCGCTAAACTATAGGAACACTGTGTAGAAGGGGCCCCTAATGCACAAAAATGCAGTTTTGTGCATCAAGTTGGTTTTTTTTATTAAAAACCTACACCATGCATTTAAGGGTTAAATATATTGCGAAAGGTATGATGTTTTTTATACTCAAATGATCGCTGGACTGTAAATAATCATCTAGTATAAGAGATTTGAAGTTTTTCTACAGCATGTAACATCCTGGAGATGAAAAAGTATGTCTTTAATAAGATTTAAAAAATTTTGTAAACTCCGTTTCTAATTTTTACACCAAAATATTTAACGAGTAAGAAAAACAATGGCATATTTGGATTCACCTTGTAGGCATCATACGATTTTGTTTCGGAGAGAAAATTCTGACAAAGCGTTTCTGAAAGAAAACGAAAAAAGTAACCACACTGAGAGAATTATTTTCACTTCAGTAATGAATTTCTTCATAGTTTTAATGAAAATTGTCACTGGAACTCGTCCATTGAAACTTTTCATAGAATCTATGAAACAGGTTTCATTAAAGTCAATGTTTATGGAAAGTTCATAAAATTAATGAAACTCTTCATAAAATTAATAGGCCACTCGTTCAATGAATAAATCATTCAGCCAATGAAGAGCTTAGTAAAATCTATAACGCAATTTCATTCACTATTATTTATTATAGTTGGTTGTTGTCATTGCTAAGCTGGAGTGGATAAATAGCATATTTAGCATATTTTACGGACGTACGAAATATGTATATCTAAAGAAAGAATTCATTAAATTAAAAAGTTTCATAAAAAAAGAGTTTCTAAAAAATTAATATGATTTATAAAAAAATTTCATAGTCCAAAATTAATAATAAAAAATTAATTTAAAAAAAAAATTGTAAAAGATTATTCTCTCAGGAAATGACGATATTTTATAAAAAAAATTAAAAAGGTAAAAACTATTGAACAATTTCATATATATAAAGAACATTTTCATTAAATTTATGGAGATCTAATTTATAAAATTCAATGAATTTTTTAATGAAATTATGAAATTTTATGAAAGAAAAGTTATGAAAAATTTCATAATATTAATTAAATATTATATACATAATGATTCTTCATTGGTTCTAATAAAAAAATTCTATGAAATTATATCATTAATATCATGAAGGATAATTCTTTCAGTGCTAATGTAAACTCCGTTACTGTAAACTCCGTAACCAAAATTGTTTGCATCAGATTGCATTAAAAAAAAATTGTATGTGAAGAAACGGGTTAGAGGGAGAGGGTTAGTTGTTTGGGGTTAGTGTACATTACCGCGTAAATCGTGCCTTCCAAATAAGAAATTTATATATTTTCTTTTAAACCTTATAATATATATTTTTTCCTATTTTATTTTTTGTTTATAAATGTTCTTAGGGTTAAGTTAATGGAAAGTTAATATTTAAAATTTTCACACTTCAATATTTGTTGTAGTTTTTTAATTATTGTTGTCGTAGCACACACGAGAGGAAAAAAAGGAGATGTTGGGTTGCTTGTTGTAGTTCACGAACTGACCTTTTAACCAAACGCAAAGGCCGACAGCTGTTGGGTGTGGTGTGTTTAGCTGCCGCTTTGCGTTTGGTTCGACACTCGAATACGTTGAGGTCAGGGTTGGATAGCCTTCATTGTTCACTAAAGTGAACATCCTCCCGGGCCCGACGAACCTGTGAAAAAAAAACAATTATTTTTATATATTCGGCTGAGGGGTAAGAAAAGTGTAGGGTAAAGGGTAAGTAGAATATGTGAAAAGAAGATCACAATGTCACCAATGCAACATGTGAGATTGTATTCATCACTCCCGAGAACACGTGTCCATTATTTCGACACTGCGAAATTATCTAGTTCAGAATTTGGGTTGTGTGATCAACTTTTACATATTAAACTTGGGTAAGTAAAGTGAGTGTGTTATGGGTTAATATACAAGTGGGGGTGAGTAGTTAGATAAGAGGGTATCATCATTTGGTGGGTAAAACTACGACCTTGGTTATTGGCCGAGTTAAGCTTCCCGTGGCGGTGCGCAAGTCTACGACTCTTGTGCGACCATCAGGACCAGGGTACACTTTGGTCACGCGTCCAAGTAACCATTCATTAGGGGGTAAATTGTCCTGTCTAATAACTACAATATCGTCAACTTCAAGTTGCCGTTGAGGGTTCTTCCACTTGTATCTCTTGTGCAGCTCTTTCAGGTATTCATCCTTCCATCTCCTGCAGAAGTAATGGTGTTGAATCCTGAGCTTTTGCCACCTATTCGCCAGAGTGATATTTCCGTCACTTAAGTCTGGTTCAGCTGGGGTTAATAGGGGTGAACCAATCAAAAAATGACCTGGGGTTAAAGGGTTAAGATCTTGCGGATTTTCGTTTGACGGGCTGAGAGGTCTCGAGTTTAAACATCCTTCGATTCGAGCAAGAAGTGTGGTTAGCTCTTCGAATGTATACCGCTGGGTGTTCATCTTTTTCAGGTGGGATTTGAAGCTCTTAACTCCTGCTTCCCACAATCCTCCCATATGTGGAGCTCCTGGCGGAATGAAGTGCCACGTCAAATTCTGAAAACTGTTTGTTGATATAACAGATCCTTTTAAGTTCCTCATAAATTCCTGCCGCTCTTTCTTCAATAGCTGGCTAGCTCCGACGAAGTTGGTTCCGTTGTCAGAGTAAACAGCGGCAGGGCATCCCCGCCTCGAAAAAAATCGTGCAAATGCCGCCATAAAGGCTTGGGTAGAAAGATCTGAAGTTGGTTCAAGGTGGATGGCTTTAGTTGCAAAGCATACAAAAACGCATACGTATCCTTTGGTTATCTTACACGTGCGGCCTGAGTAAACCTTTACATCAAATGGTCCAGCAAAATCTATTCCAACGTTATAAAATGGTCGGGTTAATTGGGTGCGTTCCGGGGGTAAAGCCGCCATCAATTGACTTGCCTGACGGTTCTTATATCGAGTACAGGGTGAGCATTTGTTAATAACAAAGCTGATAAGATTCTGAAGCTTCGGAATCCAGTATCCTGAACGAATTACTCTCAACATGACCTGATTTCCCCCATGTAAAGTTATCAAATGAACGTGTAGGGTTAATAATTTTGCAAAGCAACTTGCGTAGGGTAACAAAATCGGGTGTCGTTCATCATAAGATAAGCTATTGGAGCTTGCTAGACGACCATTCGCACGCATAATATTCTTTGAGTCCAAATATGGCGTTAGGGTAAGTAATTGGCTCTTTTTGGGTATAGGGGTTTTCCTCATTAAACAATTATACTCTTCCTTAAAATATTGAGTCTGGCACAATATCACAAGTCTATCTTTGGTTGAATTTATATCTTCAGACTCGAGTAAAATGCTGGGGTGCGCCAACAGGATCCTGATTCTTTCGGCTGGTAAAGTAATTCTACTTCTATCCAGTGTTACCATTTCATGACGACTTACTCCTCTGCGGGTAGTCGTTATTCGATCCAAGAAACGATAGACATATGACATGACTCGAAGAGCTTTCGACCATTTTGAAAATCTACAAAGAATGTCTGGGTTTTCTGTGGCTGTAGGGTTAATATTCACAGAATTAGCAAAAGCTTGAATGGGTTTCGCTTCAGCTTGAGTTATAAAATTTTGTGTTGTTATTGCCCATTTTGATGGGGATTCTTTCAGCCAGGATGGGCCATTCCACCAAAGAGAATCGTCCTTTAACTCATCCGCATGACATCCTCGGCTCGCGACGTCGGCAGGGTTATCGTGGGATACGACATGGTTCCAATTTTCTACGCCGACCGTTTCCATAATGGTGGCAACTCGATTTGCAACAAATGTGTTCCAGGAATTTGGATGCTTCCTTAACCAAGCCAGGACTATGGATGAATCAGTCCAGAAATAGGTCTGATGTTGGGGTAAATCTAGCTGACCAAGTAAATTGCGTACCATATTAGCCAACAACACCGCACCACAAAGTTCTAACCTGGGTAATGAAAGAACTTTGATGGGTGCAACTCTCGTTTTAGCGAAGAGTAGGGTTACGGAATTAGGACCGTTTATGGGTGTTACTCGTGCATATAGCACTGCCGAGTAGGCTTTCTCAGAAGCATCTGAAAAGCCATGAAACTCAATTCTTGCTGAAGGGGTGTATTGAATCCATCTTGGAATTCTAATCTGATCAATATTATCATAATATTGTAGAAACTTTTGCCATTTAATGAGGGTTAAGGGTTTAAGACATTCATCCCAAGCTGTATTATCCTGCCATATTTGCTGCATTATAATCTTAGCAGAAATAATAATTGGCGCTAGCCAACCAGCTGGGTCAAAAAGTCGCGCAATATCCGACAGGACTTTTCGCTTTGTATAAGTAGATTTTTCCTCGATGGTAGGTACATTGAAAAAGAATATATCTTCTTTCGCATTCCACCTAATGCCGAGGGTTTTGGCATTATTCGATTCTGGAAGGGTAAGCAGATCGACATCGAGTAAGTGTTCTTTGGGTAGGGTATTTAAAAGTTCAGCGTTGTTCGAAATCCACTTTCTCAGTGGGAACCCGGCAGATTCTAATACTGCTATCGTCTCCTTCTGAGCAAATTTAGCCTCCTTTAGGGTATGAGCACCGGCTAACACATCGTCAACGTACATATGATTTCTCAAAATCTGAGATACGATTGGGTGGGTATCTTGAACTTCACTTGCTAGCTCTAAAAGAGTGCGAATTGCTAGGTAGGGTGCGCAATTGACTCCGAATGTGACCGTATGAAGTTCATAGTCTTTTATGGGTTCGTTGACACTTTTTCGAAACAATATTCGCTGAAAGGGTGTGTGGGTAGTATTCAATAAAATTTGCCGGTACATTTTCGTAATATCGGCGTTAAAAACAATTTCATAAAATCGCCATTTTAAAATAACTACAACTAAATCCTGTTGTAGTGTAGGACCGGTGTATAGGGTATCATTCAAACTATTGCCATTCGACGTTCTGCTTGACGCATTAAAAACAACTCGGACCTTTGTTGTAACTCGGTCAGGTTTTACGATTGCGTGATGGGGTAAATAATAACTACAGTTTGGCGAAATTTCTGGGTTATAGGGTACGGGTTTCATCTGACCTAGGTCAATATATTCCTGAAGCACGTTATCGTATTCATTTTTAAGTTCGGGTTTCTTCAATAAATTTTTCTCATTTCTAAGATATTGAGCCATCGCAATGGGGCGTGAGTTCCCTAACTCAATTTGCGGGGTTCGGAAGGGTAGATTGACCTGATATCGGCCATTGGGTAAACGAATAGTTGTCTTCGAATAATACTCCTCACAACAGGAATCTTCTATAGACTTAATGGGTTTTCTAACAATTTCTTCAATCTCCCAGAACTTGGTAATACACTCGTCAAGTGTAACCGTGCTGAAGTGTGACACTATGGGTTGGGGTTTTTTTCAAATCATCTAGCGGTCCTGTTAATATCCAGCCAAAGTGGGACTCTTGAGCAAGAAGTGTCCTAACGACTTTGCTGGCAGTTTTTCTCATGATTTGTGGGTAATAATCGCCGCCAATCAACACATCAACTGGCCGACTTTCGAAAAACCTTTCATCAGCAAGTTGAATATTATTCAATTCCTTTAAAATAACTGGGTTCAAACTTCGAGTGGGTATATTTTTCGCAATGACTTTTAAAACAATTGCTTGAAGCGTCAGCCTGAAATCGTCACATCTGTCCGACCGTAATGTTATGTCACACATTTTATCGGGATTTGCGGAATGACTTTCATTCACTCCTGAGATTTCAGCGCGTATGGGTGTGGTGGGTAACTGCAGTTTCTTTCTGAGGGTATCTGAGACAAAAGTGTAGTCTGACGCTGGATCAATTAGCGCTCTAACGGGTATCAGAGAGCCTTGGTATTCAACATTTACCATGGCTGTTCCCACTAGCCTTTTACGGTCATCTAATGTCTCTGACCGCGTACTTATTGCGAAAGACTGCGATGCATTGCGTGAAGTTGATTGTTGGCTTAAATCGTCTTGGGTATTTTGGGGTTCTGAATTGGACTTGGGTTTGTGTAGGAGAGAATTATGCCGACCTCCACAATGCTTGCATGTGAAAGCACTTCGGCAATCTTTTAACGTATGACCAACAGCCAGACAATTGTAACAGAAGCCGCTCTTTTTAACGAATTCAATTCTCTCGTTTACTCCCATAGAATCGAATGACGAACAATCCCTTAACGTGTGGTTACCTCTGCATAATTTGCAAACTGAGCCATCGGGTTTGTCTGCTCTGGATTTCCGGGTAGTAAGGGGGAAGGCTGGCTTGTCGTGTCTAGGGGTTCTTTCAAAACGGGTGTCTTTTTTAGGCTTTTGAGTCACATTGAGAAAGACGCTGCCCTTTCTCTCATACTGATTTCTATTATCAGTGTTCTGTCTTGGGTGTGAGTTTGGAACAACATTTATCTGTAATGCTTTAGCATCAGTGGCCGCCTCTAGACCTTTATATTCTGATGTTAAAAAACTGTCCAATTCAGTCCAGGATGGAATACAAGTATTGTCCGCTAAAGTTCTCTCAAATATTAATAGGGTTTCTTTGGGTAATTTGGAAGTACAAATGTAAATTATAATAGGATCCCAGTGCTCAGTGTCTACTTCTAGAGTACGTAAGACCGCCAGGCAACTATTAATGGACCTTTGCAATTTCCGAATTTGAAACCCGCATGGATTTGTAACTATGGGTAGGGTAAATAGAACTCTCAATTGAGCATTAACCTGCCGGCGGCATATTGGGCAGTAAGTTCTGACCAAGCAATATTAAAACCTTCGTTTGTCAAGGGAGCACCATCCACAATATCTCTAGCTTCTCTGCGGGTTTTCTCTTTGAGTTTGCATAATCTTTCAATGCCACTTAGACGCGGGTTTTTGCCATAAACGGCCATGAACATGTCCCTAAATGAAGCCCAGGCTTTGTATTCACCGTTAAAAATGGGTATGTCACAAGGCGTAACTTTAATTCCGCTAGAATTTGTCGCATTCGCGTCATTTGGGTGGGGTAGAGAGAGTCTTTGATTTGTATGACTTTCGATTGCTTCCTCAATCGAAGTCATGCTGGCCCTATATAATTGCTTAGCTCCTCTGAAATGCCGCGTGATTTCGGTCATATCAATTCCCTTTGACGCCTCTTTGTCACTCATTTGAGGAGATTCCCGCAGACTATTATATTTAGAGTCGATATTTGACCATATTCCTTCCAATTCAAGCTTGCGAATCTTTAAGGCGGGCAAAGATTGGGTATCCTCGGATGAATTTCGATAATCCTCCTCATACGCAGGTAGATCCTGTTGAATGCAGATTAGCAAGTTTTTCGCCAAGAGCTTTATATCATTCATTTTGTAATAAATTTGAAATTAACCGACGATAAAATGGGTTAAAAACGTGTGTAAAATCAACTAATTGCGCGTGTTAACGGGTTATAATGGGTTAAATGCGGGCTCTGGTGCAAAAAAGGGCTAAAAAATGGGTTTCGTATGGTTCTGCGATGAAAAACGTGTAAAACCTGATTTTGCGGTGCAACACTGGGTTGATTTTGGGTTAAATATGGGTTTGCTGGGGGTTAAATGTGAGTTACCCGTACAAAATGCGTTAATTGCGTAAAATATGAATTTCCGGTGAAAAATGTGTTAAATTTCGGTTATCGGCACAAAAAGGGGTTAATTGTGTTTAAAATATATTTTTGCTGTAAAAAGCGGGTTAAATTTGGGTTATAAGCACAAAAAAGGGTTAATTGTGCTTAAAATGTATTTCTGCTGTAAAAAGTGGGTTAAATTTGGGTTATAAGCACAAAAAAGGGTTAATTGTGCTTAAAATATATTTTTGCTGTAAAAAGCGGGTTAAACTTGGGTTATAAGCACAATAAGGGTTAAAATTTGGGTTTATGGGTTAAAAACGAGTATAAACAAGGTTTACCAAACTCTGTTGGCAAAGACCCAAAAAAAATTTCTGACCAAAGAATTTCCAACAGGGTGTTTTTACACTTGATGATATGCGCTACACAATGTAAACGGCAATATCAATTTGTCAGACAAAATTTTTAAAAACCTGACAAATAACTGCGAAAAGGGTGGGTGGGTGGGTGAAACCAGGTTTTATAATCGAAGTTGTGCTGACTGCTGTGTAAAATGTGTATAAAATTATGGAAATATGGTTTTGAAAATTTCAGTAAGTTGTAAATAATTCAACTTACCGACTCCTTCTGGTTGTAGGGTACTTATCACTTTGATGGGTATGTGTGTGTATTTGTTGTCTTTCCTTGTTGATTCGCTTTTGTGCCTATCTTCCCGCTTTATATTAAATGCAGTAATTTGGGCTTTTATGTTTTGCAGCAGAATTATTAAACACAAATTTTGTATTGTTTTTGGGTAATTTATTCTCCTTGTTTTTTATATTGCACAGCAACACTTGTATATTGTTTATTAAAATTTTAGTGCAATATTTGTTACAAAAAATTAATATTTAAAAGTTTAGATCCACTTTAATTAAATTCAATTTAATTAATAGCACTTATTAACAAAATATTTTTCGCTCTTTAGATATAAAATTAATAATATTTTCCAAAATCACTTTATTATCAATATGAGCACTAGCATTCAAGGGGTTTTATTTTATAATTATATTTTCGCTGGGTATGGGTATTTCTTCCTCTTCTTTTTCTTTTTCTATTTTTGTTATTTTTTATATTTTTGTGGGTATTTTGTGTTTTTTGCTGTGCACTGTCTTGGGTTTTATTTTAACTAAATGTTTTTGTTATTGTTTTGTTTTGTTCTTAACAACTTTAAATTTGTTTTTATAAAATTGTTTGCACTTTACTAAATTCCTTATTTTTTGCAAAAGAAAACATGAATTTTGTATTGCACATATGTATGTAAACTTTTTAAAAAAAAATTTTTAACAGCCACTGCTCTTTCACAATTGTATCTCTGTTTTAGGGGTGGGTTTTGAATTTTTTCCACTGATCTACTTATTGTTTTTAACTTGATTTTCAGATTTTGTTTTTAACTTGTGCACTGTTCTCCTTTCTTTTTGTATTTTTATTAGAATTTGTACTCTTTTTCTTTTGTTTGTTCAAGTTTTTAACATGGCATGTATTGGAAAAAAAATGGTGATTTTTAATTTTAGTTTATGTACTGTGTTGTGTTGTATATATTTATCATATTTTTAAGGAGAAACTTTTTAACTTTTAAATTAATTTATAATTTTTTGTGAACTGCCACTGTTTCACTCACACGAAGGACCATGAAGAAACGGGTTAGAGGGAGAGGGTTAGTTGTTTGGGGTTAGTGTACATTACCGCGTAAATCGTGCCTTCCAAATAAGAAATTTATATATTTTCTTTTAAACCTTATAATATATATTTTTTCCTATTTTATTTTTTGTTTATAAATGTTCTTAGGGTTAAGTTAATGGAAAGTTAATATTTAAAATTTTCACACTTCAATGTTTGTTGTAGTTTTTTAATTATTGTTGTCGTAGCACACACGATATGAAAAAAAGGAGATGTTGGGTTGCTTATTGTAGTTCACGAACTGACCTTTTAACCAAACGCAAAGGCCGACAGCTGTTGGGTGTGGTGTGTTTAGCTGCCGCTTTGCGTTTGGTTCGACACTCGAATACGTTGAGGTCAGGGTTGGATAGCCTTCATTGTTCACTAAAGTGAACAGTATGTTAATGTTTAAAATATTTTAAAATAACCATAAACAGAGGCGATTCAACTAATATTTATGCGTCAAAAGATGATTCAACTAATAATTTTACGTCAAATCAAAAAAAAAGTTATCAGTTTTTTACCCTAAACTGCTGGACCGAAAAACGATTGATTTGCATTTCATTGTTTTGGAATCGGTATTTCGAGACATTACTGACATTAGTTTGACAAACTAAATTTGTTTCACACAATTTAAGAATTTTTTGATCGCGAAATGTTATGTTTTAAATATATTAATTTAATATATTTTGTAACTTCGCAAACGCTGATTGGATTTTAAAAAATTTTATATTTTTGAAAAGCATTTAAAAGGACCAAAAATACAAAATTAAAAAAAAAATTTTTTTTCGCGGAATGAATTTCATTTTTATTCGCGAAACCGCCAATTTGATAAACAGAAATTGTATATTATTGAAAAGCATGTTAAAAACCCAAATACGAAAAACTAATAAATTGAAGAAAATTCGTACGCAATTTTTTTTGGTATATCTTTTGTATGTATGTATGTAAACTCCGTTACCACAAAAAATTAAAATTGTGCAAAAAAAGTGATTGCGACAACTTGTAGAAGAGATTTTTTGTAATTAGGTTTATAATGACTAAACTTACTGCTTCCATTAAGAAAAAAACGAAATATTAACACTTTTTGCTTCTCACAATTTTGGCCCAAAAACTTGTCACATTTTTTGGTTTTACCCATATACAAAAGTACAAAATTCTCGTCAGGTTGAAATTTTGTGTCTTATGTAATGTGTCGGTTTGTATGTTCCAGCCATCAGTTTCTTATTGCGGACAACTGAAGAGTTGGGGTGATGCCCACGAAACAATTTTATTGTATATCATGAAAATGATCAACATTTTTGAAACAACAAATAAAATCTAATATGACAATATCATATCATTAGGACTTGAGGTAGAACAATATTTTAAAAATAAAAGTTAATCGAACATATGTTGAACCCACTAATTGTATGGAGTAATTTTCTTCCTGTTCTTGTAATAACAAAGAAGTGAGGTAGAAAGAAAAAATTTGTACTTGTTTATTACCAATGCTGATAACTAGGCTAACCAAAAAGAATCCAAAGCATGTTTTATATCTGAAAACATAGAACAATTTAGATTAAATACAAGTTCTGATCTTAAAATTATAAGAATTTTAAGCTATATTTGTTAAGCTTTTTTGCTTATTTTTTCTCATTTTGCTTGTTTTTGCTTATTTTGAAAATATTGGCTTATTTTTGCTATTTTCTTTTAAAATTAAGCTTATTTTAGCTTTTTTATGCGAAAATATATATTTTTGCTTTTTTTCATAAAATCAGTAATTTTAAACATTATTTTAAGTCGACATAAATTTTTTTATTTCAAATTTATTTTAAATAAAAAAATCTGTTGCGTTAAAATAAGATTTTTATTTTTCCAAACTGAATTATAATAGTACAAATACGACAATGACGATTTCCTTAGGCAAGAATGAAATCCGGATAGGGACATGCCTTTAACAAATTATTTTTCACAATTTGTTAAATAAGTTTTGGGATTTTATCACATTTAATTCCTTTAATGCAATTAATGTATTTCCCGATGAAAATAAATTTAAGAATGTCACAACTTTGTCTGATTCCTGAAGTTCCAAGGAATGTAGCATTGTATTAAAAAAAAATAATTTTAATGAAGAAATAACGAAGTTTAAGCCCGGTTACTGAATGTCCAGTTAGCACCTAACTGGGACTTTAACTGGCACATTTGTTGTTGTTTCCCATATAAAATTTGAATTTAACTACCGGATAAATTTAAACTTAAGGGCTTATTTTTGCATTTTAACTGCTTATTTTACTTTTTTTCGAGCTTTTTTTAAGAGATTAGAACATTGCTTTTAGAGCTCTTTTTGATTGCCCTACTGATAACATACAAAAAATCAACAAAAAATTTCAAAATATTTCTATTGTTACATATTTATGCTTGCAAAAACTTCGAAAATTTATTTTTACATAATTTTTCTTGCTCTCATCTAGTTGGTTAGCAAATTATGTTTCAATATGATATTTGATGTTTTATACTTGCAGCAATGCCACCGTTTTCTGAAGAAATTCCCGAAATTATCGTCTTTTCATACCTGAAAGTGTAGAATATTTTGAAACAAAAGCTGTGAACTATTTGTTAGGAGAATAACATGATAAAAAAAAATGGTGAAGTGTTTGGAAAAAACTACTTATTATGTTGTTTCATAATAAGGAATATTTGGCCTCGAAAAAGAACAAATATTTAACCCTTAAATGCATGGTGTAGCCATTTGGCAATATACAGGGTTTTTTAATAAAAAAACCAATTTGATGCACAAAACTGCATTTTTGGGCATTAGGGACCCCTTCTGTACATAGTATTCCTAGAGTTTAGAGCAGAATTTTTAAACAGTTAGAGTAAAAATCTTGGTTTTGCTCTGTATATTTGTGAAAAATCTAAAACACGCGGTTTTTTACAAAAAGTGTAATATTCAAAAATATTTGTTTAAATAAATTCATAAACGCTTTGTAAAATTATAGAAGGTTTATTGAACAAATTTTGTATGAAAATGACGTTTTGTAAACCTGCTATAACATTACATAGCATTTATGAATTGAGGGGTTAAAGTGGTATTCTCGCAATAAAATTCATTTATATAAATAAATATATAAATTATAGTTTATAGGTTTTTTTTGTTTGTTTTTTCTTTTTTTTTCATACACGTTAAAATAATCACAATTTAGCTATTAAGCAATAAATCATATTTTTCAATTAAAATCACCTTTTTCTTAAAAATATTTTTTTTGGTATTTATCTTGAAATGTGCACGGCTTTAGAAATTATATATAAAAAAAATGGTTAAAATCGAAGAGATCATGCATTTAAGGGTTAAATTTTTGGTTTAAGAATTAAAGGTCGAAAACCTATTTTTATTTTTAGATTTAAAAATTAAACGAACATATTTATAAATTTGGATATGTAGAAGAAAATAAAAATTTCAAATTCCCTTTTCAAAATCTTAATTTTTTACAGCTCGTTATACATCGTAACGGACTATCTAAATCTTAAAAAAAATTACCCACTTTTTATTTATATACATCTTTAATTTCCAAAATTTTATAAAATTTTAGGTTTTCCGCAAACAAGAGTGTTATTACTTTTAATTTTTTTTTTTTCAATTTTCTTGATTTTTTGTTTTTATTTGTACACAACATAAAAATCGATAATCGTCAATGTTTTAAAAAAACCTTTTTATCTAGCTCTTTCTGACTTTGTTAAAACTAAAGTGAAAGGATTTGAGAAATGCAAATAATTTTTAAATTTCCGGTAAAAAAACATATTTTTTTTTTTAATTCTATTAAAGATAATTAAAAAAATACCCAATCTCCCAAATTTTTTTGTTTTACTCTACCAAACTTAAGCAACTTTGGGATTTCCAATCAATAAATGTCTAAAGTTTTCGATGCCATCAAATATTATTCTATAAAAAATTCTTACTTAAAACAATTTTTACTTATTGAAAATATAGTAATTATAACAAAAGCACAAAGTTTTTGGTTTGAAAGAGAAGAAAGGTAGCAATTTAATTAATTGTTTTAAAAACAAATCGAACGAAATCAGAATTCAAAAATTTAATTGAGGAATTAATTATTTTAAACTCTGGCACTGATAATACACACAGAAAACAGATTCAGTTCTGATAGCCGCATTTGTAGCCAATCGCATGGTACGGTTGTGGTAGCCGAATTTTTCAGTTGTGGCAACAGAAAACCAATTGAGACAGGACCAAGTTGAGTATGGCAACAGAATTTCAGTTGTATCAAGAATAATTCGGTAGCCACAACCGAAAAATTCATTTGGTGCAACTCAACTATTCGATTGGCAACAAATGGGGTTGTCAGCACCGAATCTGTTTTCTGGGTGTATATATTAGTTGAAATTAAGGGCAGGAGCAGGTTAAAGCGATTTTTAGTATAAGCTGATCAAATTTTTGCTAGCTTATCATTTTATGGCTCGTACCGGATTTGATCGGCGCAGCTCTCTTCCCTCTATTTTCTGTGGAGAACAAACTTTTATACACAACAAGGTTGTTCACTAGTGCTGTGCTATTTGTTGTATCGTCCTAACAAAAAACAGAATTAGTAAAGTGTTGTTTTTTCAAACGCGTCGTATAGACCAAATACAATTAATATTGTCATTAATATGTATTTTTATTAATTCTAATTTAGTAGGTTTGAGGTTAAGAAGAAGAATAAACCTTACTCAAAAGTTATAAACACATTAAATTTGCAAATCAGACTAGATCCAGTTTCTGCCTTTTTATGGACAGGCTTCGCCAGTGATCTTCCATTAAATTGTATTGTTGTTTATATTTTTATTGTCAGATTATCTCTATATGAATAATTTCAGAAGTGATCAAACAGACATATACAAACATTCTACTTCAGATTTTCTCTGTTTATCTTCTTATTTCCTCCGTGTCACCTTTTTACAAATATTGCCACATTGACGTATGGTTTGTACGTATAAGTGCAGGCAATTTGTGTATATTGGAGACGGACAGCCAACAGGGCATTGTATATTTTTTATAGTAAAGTGTTGTTTTTTCAAACGCGTCGTATAGACTAGAGTTTGCTGTTCGGTTTTAATCGAAACCGAAACTGCGGTTTTTCAAGCTTCAAAACCGAAACCGAAAACCGACAAAAAATAAGTCGGTTTTTAACAAATACTTTAACCAATTAAAATAATTAACTAGATTGCATACCAGTGTGCAGTTAGAATCCGAAAAGAGTCATAAAAGAGCCCTAAGACCTTGTGAAATTATAGCTGTATGAGGGAGTATTTCTTCACGGATGAAGCCTCTTTCCGAGCGCTCTTTTACGACTCATAAGAGATCCTGAATGATGAGCATTATTGGAAAATTAAGAATTTTCGGAGCCAGTATGAGTCATTTAAGACTAATTTTTGAGTTATTTAGGAGTAATGAAAAAATTAAAAAAAAAAAATGTCGAACAGAACACACCCATAAATACGAGTCTATTATGTTTCATTTATGACCCGAAAAATTGATTTTGATGATCATATCATATTTTAGAGTCTCTTACGAGTCATAATTTCTGAGCTCTCAGAAAACTGTTGGCTGCGATATTATTGAATCTTGAATTTCGAAAAGGGCTCAGCTCCTATTTTACAAAGTTTTGTATTTAATTGTAATGAACATTTTCTCCATTAAATATTAATTTAATTTTATGTTTTTTGTTATTACGGATAACATAAGTTAAGTCAAGTCACCAAAATGTCAGTTAGTTTAAGAGATATTGAGTTTCATATATTCAGTTCAGATTTCTATTTCGTAGTCCGCGAAATTTATAAAATTTTAACTATATTGTTTTAAAGAAATTGCTTAAATTTAAACTCTTAAAAATACAGCTTTAGTTGACGGCAAAACACACGGTTTTCCGTATTTTTTTCTTGTCTCGCAAAGGTCTAGAAACGGATTAATTGTCTTTATTCGAGTGAGAAATTCAATCAAATTTCAATAAATATCTTGAACGTGTTAAAATATTTAATTCTTACACATATTAAATTATTCTAAAACAATTGTATTAATATCCCAAGAAAACCGAAAAATAACCGCAACCGCGGTTTTTGTAATTTTAGAAAACCGAAACCGCGGTTTTCAAATTTTTCTGTTTTTAGCAAACTCTAGTATAGACCAAATACAATTAATATTGTCATTAATATGTATTTTTATTAATTCTAATTTAGTAGGTTTGAGGTTAAGAAGAAGAATAAACCTTCCTCAAAAGTTATAAACACATTAAATTTGCAAATCAGACTAGATCTAGTTTCTGCCTTTTTATGGACAGGCTTCATCAGTGATCTTCCATTAAATTGTATTATTGTTTATATTTTTATTGTCAGATTGTCTCTATATGAATAATTTCAGAAGTGATCAAACAGACATATACAAACATTCTACTTCAGATTTTCTCTGTTTATCTTCTTATTTCCTCCGTGTCACCTTTTCACAAATATTGCCACATTGACGTATGGTTTGTACGTATTGTTAGAATTATTGTAGAATTGTTAGAATTTAAATTGAAAAAATAAAACATTTGAGAATCAGGGGTATGGCATCACCAAAATAATAAGTTATATAAATATCGTTGTCACTAGGGTACTTTGTTAAAAAAATTGACAATTTTCGTTTTTTTATTTAAATTTAAATAATAACAAACAAAAAAGCAAAACAACAAACGGATATCTCAAATTTTATTATTTAAATATATTCCGCGCTTTTTTTTCCTTATTTTGAGCAGTTTTCAGCAATTTTTGAGTTTTTAAATAGGCTCAGCTGATACTAAACTGATACTAAATAAAGGGTTTTTCAACAGGGACGCTACAAAAGTAGAAAGACAGGGACAGCAAACGACGCCATATTTCTTGCCGCTCTTTTGACATTTCTCTTCAGTAAGATTTGCCATTTCATGATGGAAAGAGATACGAGCCAACGACGAGTCGAAATTATTAATATTTACTACCGAAATTCGTAGTCAGTGGCCTCAACGTTAAGAGCGCTACGTCCAATTTATGGTCGTCATAATCGTCCTAGTAGATCAACAATTGAGCGTCTAGTGGAAAAATTTGAATCCACAGGCACAGTACAAAATGTTCTCGTGCCAGTGAGACAAAGAAGTGCCCGTTGTGTCAAGAATAATGCTGCCGCTGAGGCTTCAGTTGAAGAAAGCCCAAATGTGTCTCTCACACGTCGTTCTCAAGCGTTGGGCATCTCTGTGACGTCGTTGTGGCGAATTTTGCGAAAAGATCTTGGCCTACATCTAGGGTTTGGGATTTCCCGGACTTTTTTATTTCTCGGGAAACGGGAATGAAAAAAAATCCCGGGAAATATTTTTGAACAAAATTGTTAATGAAAACCACCTATATAAGTAATTTTTGTTAAAAAAAACACACTATTTCAGTACAAATGCAGTCTGTGTAATGAGAATTCAAAATAAAAAATATCAGAATGTTGAACATTTGATTTCACATAAATTACTCGCAGCACTGCCAAATGAATTGCATGATTCTAGCAGAAAGCACCTACTACTGGACTGTCGGAAACAAACCGTTTCATTTTTTATTTTTATTTATTTATTTAGTTAAGTCTATGGATAAAAATCCTTACAGACTATAATATTAAAAAGAAAAACATGATTAACAAATACAAATTATAGCCTACGTATTTAAGAACAAAATTATATTACGTTTAATGACATTTACATTTGAAAAAAAAATCTATCAATTCATTCATTTCGTTGTAGTGTTTACATATTCTTCGAAAGGGATCAGCATTAGCGTAGTTTGATTGAAAGACTTGTAAATATAACGGGATATAAGAGCGAGTAGATCTTTGAGGAACATGGAGTTGAACATTACTAAGCAGGAAATCAGAAGAAATGTCACCATTAAGCAAGTTTATCATAAATGAAACATTTAGCATTTTCCTTCGGCTTACTAAAGTAGGCAATTTAATTCTATCAAGCCTAATGGTATACGATGGAAGATCAGCAGATGGGTTCCATGTTGAGTTTCCTAAACAGAACAAGAGGAATTGTCTCTGGACCGATTCAATACGATTGCTGATAACAGTACTTTCAGGGTCCCAGAGTATCGAACCATACTCCATAATTGGTCTTACCAGAGATGTATATAATTGCCTTGTAACCCCTGGGTCTGTAAATTCTTTTGCCCATCGCTTTATAAAAGCAAGAACACCACGGGCTTTATTTACCATCATCGTGATATGTTGTTTAAAATTTAATTTTGGATCAAGTAAAATACCAAGATCCAAAAACTCATTAACTAATTCCAGCTGGTAGTCTTCCAAAGTGTATAGACCAATAGAATTTCAATTTCTGGAAAATCGCATGTGTTTGCATTTCTTAAGGTTAAGATCCATAAGATTAATGTTACACCAATTATAAAAATTATCCAAGTCATGTTGCAAATAGATTTGATCTGAAGGTTCAGTATAGCTAAGAAATATTTTTATATCATCCGCATAAAATAACATATTACATCGTTCCATTACACATGGCAAGTCATTTATAAAAAGCGAAAATAAAATTGGACCAAGATGACTACCTTGTGGCACTCCAGATATGGCCCATTAGATATGGTGGCCACAATGTTATTTTCCAAAGACAAATAAAACTCTTCTAGTCTTATTTCTACAATTCTTCTTATTTCATCAGCATTACATCTTCCTGATATATAAACAAACCCCAGGTTATAAAATGAATTATTTCCGTTTATACATATGTTCAAATATCTCTTTTGTGATATTCTTGTCCATTCATCTAAGATTATAGTAAATCTCCTATTGTTAGAAATACGACTCGATATTTCTTTTATCATGATATCTTTTACATGATTGTAGTAATTTAATATAATAGTCTTTACATTTTTTAATTTTTTGGCAAAGCCATGTTTTTATTGTAAAAAGTTTCTCGAATAAACTAAAATCTAGTTATGGTGCGGATTGACATTCCGCCGGTATTTGGATACCATTTCAGGAAATGTTTGCCCTACCATAAAACGTTCAATGCCTATACAGCTTACACTTTTTTCTTCGGGTACTTTGCTAATGTTAGCTGGAACGTTATTCTTGTTGTTGTTTTCTTCAAGAAAAGTTACATGACTATCAATTTTTTTTTTTTGTGAACCAAATTTATATGTCGGGTAAGGCTAAGATGTCGGATAAGCTACCTCCGTTAACCATTAGTCTTTTAGGGCAAACATTGCACTGCACTATATTGTCCTTTTTTGTAAAGTATTTCCATACTCCTGACATTTTATTCTTTAATATAAAATAATATATTAGTACACTTACTTGAAAATATCACAATTATTAATGAAAACGTAACTTATAAAATTATTGTCCCTTAATATAAAGGATATCATACGGTTTTGTTCATTTTGTGTATGAAAACCCTACAAAAATATTTATATTTTCAAACATTTTGATTGGTTGAAAATAAATTAACAATCAGAATTCTCCAAATATAAACCAAGTCAAGGTATACTGCCACCCAATATTTTAACAAAGTCGAATTTAACTAAAATATACATTTGAAAAATTTAGATAGTAAGGGCCATTACACAGTACAACAGCCAATCTGGGGGGTGAGAAATTCCAAGTCAGGGTGATGGTACTAGGTCAGTATAGTAAAACCCTCAAAGGGTTTGGCGTTCGTATGTGTCATTTTTTTTTATGACCTTTTAAATTTTTTCCTTATCTTGATGTTTTTTCGCTTAGTTGTAACTCGAGAACCACTTGTCCGATTTTGATGAAACAAATTTAGAAAAATTTAGAATTACAATTTCTTTAATGCGTTCATATAACATTTTTCTTTATAATCAACAGTTTTGCCGGTAAAAATAAATTTGTGGAGAAAAAAAAAATATTTTTTTGCCTAAAAATTAAAATTTTTTATGAATTTAAAAAAAAAAAATTTTAATTTTTAGGCAAAAAAATATTTTTTTTTCTCCACAAATTTATTTTTACCGGCAAAACTGTTGATTATAAAGAAAAATGTTATATGAACGGATTAAAGAAATTGTAATTCTAAATTTTTCTAAATTTGTTTCATCAAAATCGGACAAGTGGTTCTCGAGTTACAACTAAGCGAAAAAACATCAAGATAAGGAAAAAATTGAAAAGGTCATAAAAAAAATGACACATACGAACGCCAAACCCTTTGAGGGTTTTACTATACTGACCTAGTATTTTTTTATGAATTAAAAAAAAAAAATTTTAATTTTTAGGCAAAAAAATATTTTTTTTTCTCCACAAATTTATTTTTACCGGCAAAACTGTTGATTATAAAGAAAAATGTTATATGAACGGATTAAAGAAATTGTAATTCTAAATTTTTCTAAATTTGTTTCATCAAAATCGGACAAGTGGTTCTCGAGTTACAACTAAGCGAAAAAACATCAAGATAAGGAAAAAATTTAAAAGGTCATAAAAAAAAATGACACATACGAACGCCAAACCCTTTGAGGGTTTTACTATACTGACCTAGTACCATCACCCTGACTTGGAATTTCTCACCCCCCAGATTGGCTGTTGTACTATGTAATGGCCCTTACTATCTAAATTTTTCAAATGTATATTTTAGTTAAATTCGACTTTGTTAAAATATTGGGTGGCAGTATACCTTGACTTGGTTTATATTTGGAGAATTCTGATTGTTAATTTATTTTCAACCAATCAAAATGTTTGAAAATATAAATATTTTTGTAGGGTTTTCATACACAAAATGAACAAAACCGTATGATATCCTTTATATTAAGGGACAATAATTTTATAAGTTACGTTTTCATTAATAATTGTGATATTTTCAAGTAAGTGTACTAATATATTATTTTATATTAAAGAATAAAATGTCAGGAGTATGGAAATACTTTACAAAAAAGGACAATATAGCGCAGTGCAATGTTTGCCCTAAAAGACTAATGGTTAACGGAGGTAGCTTATCCGACATCTTAGCCTTACCCGACATATAAATTTGGTTCACAAAAAAAAAAATTGATAGTCATGTAACTTTTCTTGAAGAAAACAACAACAAGAATAACGTTCCAGCTAACATTAGCAAAGTACCCGAAGAAAAAAGTGTAAGCTGTATAGGCATTGAACGTTTTATGGTAGGGCAAACATTTCCTGAAATGGTATCCAAATACCGGCGGAATGTCAATCCGCACCATAACTAGAATATCCAAAAGATTACTACCTGAATATACAATATAATCTAGTAAATCCGGGGTTTTTCTAGGATCGCTTGGCCAATAACTTGGACGTCCTGTAGAAAGGACGGAGAATTTATTTTTCTGTATACAGGTATAAAGTTCCTTGCCTTTGGGGTTACAAAGCCTAGAGCCCCACCATTGATGCTTTGCGTTAAAATCTCCTCCAACGATAAACTTAGGACCGAGTTTAGTAAAAAAGTTATCATAATCTTCGCACTTTACATTATGTTTTGGAGGGAATTATATGGAATATCCCAGGAAAATTTTCTGTTCCAAAGAATCGGTTGTACAATAGCTACTTTTCATTCACAACCACTTCTACTGTCGATTCTAACACCGATTCTTTTTGTTTGAAATTGTCCCAAAAGCAACCCCTTCTATGGCTCCAAAGTGGAACCTGTTGCTCTAGAATCAGTTCTGGAACTACTTCTGGAACTGATTCTACGTCACCCACACCTTCCATATAGGATCCAAGGAACTGGTTCTGGAACCAGTTCCATGGAATCGGTTGCAGTGGAACCAGTTGTAGAATGGGTGTGGTTGGCTACCGATTGTAAAAAATTTTCCTGGGTACTTTTCATTCACAACCCCTTCTACTGTCGATTCTAACACCGATTCTTTTTGTTTGAAATTGTCACAAAAGCAACCCCTTCTATGGCTCCAAAGTGGAACCGGTTGCCCTAGAATCAGTTCTGGAACTAGTTCTGGAACTGATTCTACGTCACCCACACCTTCCATATAGGATCCCAGGAACTGGTTCCGGAACCAGTTCCATGGAATCGGTTGCAGTGGAACCAGTTGTAGAATGGGTGTGGTTGGCTACCGATTGTAAAAAATGTTCCTGGGATATAGAAACATCATTATTTCCGTCACTAATTTGTATTCCAGCCACCTGAATATGAGGTTTTTTGTAATTGTCAAGTGCAACGTATTTTAAGGAAGATTTAATCAAAATTGCTGACCCCGCATGGGCCTTGTTGTCTGGGTGATTGCATGAAATTAGATCATATCCTTTTATTTTAAAAAATGTTTTATTAGTGAAATGTGTCTCAGATATTAGAAATATATCAATATGATGTAAGTGCATAAAAGTTTCTATTTCTGTAGTGTGATTTGGAAGTCAGTTGGCATTCCATATTCCTATACGTAAACTTATTTGCATAACTTAGAAATTAGCATTGTAATCATGTTGAGAAGATTGGCTAGCATAGCTTCAATTCTATCCATTGAATTATTACTGTTGTTTACATTTAAGTTTCTCAATGCATCAGAATATGACTGTTGGTTATTGTTAGTATTTGATGCAAAATTGTTAAAATTTCCATTATTAAGTTGTGGGAAATCATTTAGATTTTCATTATAACTAGTATTTTGACGATTATTATGAGAGTTGTTGCCATGATTTAATCTTTTTTGAATTAACTTTCGATATATATGGCACCCTTTGTAGTTTGCCGTATGATCTTTAAAACAATTAGCACAACGAGCTGGCATATTCGAGTCTTTTTTGCACTCTGCTGTAGGATGATTTAGCCCACATTTTACGCAATTAAATTGCCTCTTGCAATAGGCCTTTGTGTGGCCGAAAAGCTGACATCTGTGGCATTGTACCAATTCTGTAGTTTTTCTAGGAGGTTCAACGGAAATAATGGCATGGTTAAAATGTTTAATGTTAAAAATCTTCTTGTTATTCTGATTAGGTTCCAAATCAATATAGAACATAGCTAGTGGTTCCTTGTTTACCCTACTTCTAACATTAGTAACATTACGTACTTCATGGCCTAGACGTGTCAATTGAGCTTTTATGTCCTCCACCGGAGTTGAGTGGTGAAGACCTTTAATTACTACCCTATAGGAACGTTCCTGCTTTAATTGATATGTATGAAAACCTATTTTACGACCATCTAAGTATTTTACCAACTGTCTGTAATGATCAACTGTTTTAATCATAAGCCTGACCTGATTATCTTTAAGTGACTTATAACTAAACTCTTCTTTTGGGATAATTACACTTATATTACTTATCATTTTATTAATATCAACTACATCTGGAATGTATATAGGTGGCACTGTTGGTAAAAGTGGCACAAAAGTGCCATTTGTTGCACTATTGAATGTTCAATGGCACCTTGGCACTCTCAATAGAATTTTGGCACTTTTACGAAAATTTCTATATAATTTGATAAAAGGTCGATATCGCTGGTTTTTCATTAAAAGCCACGCCTATTAAGAAGGGGTAGCAAAATTAAAAAAACAAATTCTACACTAAATATATCTACAATTTTTTGGACCACCTTCCAGTTCTTCGGGGACAATTTAATCATTATTTTGATATTTAAAAATAAAAGCAACGGGGATAAAATTAAAAAAACTTTAATTGATTCTATTGTATTGTCAAATTTAATTGTAAAATTTTTCGAAAATCTTGGACCTGCTAACTTATCTTAAAATAACGTAAGTTTATTGCTTTTTTATATGAAAATATTTGTGGTAGGTAATGTTAAACTCGGGTTACTTTTCAGATAAGTTGACCGCCTTTTTTTTTGTCTTTTTACTTAACCCTTAAATGCATGATCTCTACAATTTTAACCATTTTTTTATATATGATTTCTAAAGGCGTGTACATTTCAAGAAAAATACCAAAAAAATTGCCAAATAGCTAAATTGTGATTATTTTAACATGTATGAAAAAAAAGAAACAAAAAAAAATATATGAAATATTAATTATACACTTATTGTTGCCAAAATTAATTTTATTGCGAGAATACCACTTTAAATATTTCAACAAATATTTTTGAATATTGCACTTTTTGTAAAAAAAACGCGTGTTTTAGATTTTTCACAAACATACGAAGCAAAACCAAGATTTTTCCTATAACTATTTAAAAAATCTGAGTTATAGTTTATAAGAGCACTTTGTGCAGAAAGGGCCCCAATGCCCAAAAATTGAGTTTTATGCATCAAGTGGCGTTTTTTATTAAGAAACTGGTATGTTGCCAAATGGCTACACCATGCATTTAAGGGTTAAAGTAACTAAATGTATAAATATTTGAAATAAAAGCTGAACATATTTTTTTTTGAAACATTATATGTTGCTTAATTTTGTTTTGGCACTTTTAAAGCATTTTTGGCACTTTTTTGTCATCATTGAGGCACCAAACGAAAATTCTCAAATACCATCACTGATAGGTGGTGGTTTAGGTGCTGTTGGTGTTTCATTGTTATTCTCTTCTTTTTCGTCAGTTCGCTCTTTGTCTATATTATCATTATCATCATCATTTTGCAGTAACTCAAATTGATTGCTGGTTGATGGTATATCATCGTTGATCATTATTGACTTGCGTTTGTTTTTGTACAACTTTGGCGACCCAAGCTGATGACGTTTTCTTGTTATTACTTTCTGCTGCCAGTCTAAAGCACTATCTGCTTCAGAATCATCTGTATCAGCAGCCATAGTGTTGTTTTAAATGTAGCAACAATTAGTTCACAGTGGTTTGTTTGCTTTTTGCACACTGCAATAAAGTTTTTTGTGGAGATTAACTCTCTTTTATTTAAACCGTTTGTTTTTTTTTGTTGTGATTTTTTGTTTTTGTTTTTAATTGTAACTATTTTTATGTTTTTCAAGAAATTTACATAAAGTAAAGAAATTAACACGTCTGTCTACTATCGCAGTTGGTTAGAGACTGACTAAAAACATATGATGCAAAAAATAAACTCACACACGAATCATGCACGGGTTATTCTTACTCAGGCTCACGCACGAATCACTTAAGTATAGTAATTATTACTCACGATCACGTCTGAATAACGTGACTCACGAACATTTCGTGTCACGCGCCAATCTCTAGTAATTACTAAATCTAAAACTAGCTCAAAATCATTGATAACATGGAACCAAATATAATACAATACGGTTTTATATGGACCTTATATATTTTTATATAAAATCACTTTGAAAAAATTGCCTATGTGGGATGATATATAATTATAGATGATTTTATAAAGAACGTTATAAGTTATATATGGGTTCATATTCGTCAATATATAATCATAACTAACACAAATTACAAAATATTTCTTATATGGATCCACATAGTTTTATATTATTATGTATAGTGTCATACTAAATTATATATAAACGCACATGTAATTATATCTTTTATATGTTACTTTATGTACTTATATATAACACATACATAAATATGTAGGCCAATATGTAATAATATAAAATCACATATGTCTCCACATTAAAACCTTTGAGGAAAAAATATCTAACATATGACTATATAAAAGTATATCTGCTTGAATTTAAAAGCATATGTGGCCATATGTAACTATAAGTTACTATATGCAATTACATAAAATAATATATGATTATATAAAAACTTTTTTACTCGGGGAGTGCGGATACTATAGTATCACAGCAAAAACAGACATTACCGTGTAATTAAGCGAGTAAGTAGCACACAAAGGGTTTCACTACTTCCCAGGTTATTTACTCGCAACATTACTTTTGTTCGCGATGTCCAAAAATTCATGGGTGGTCATTACCCTCTCGCTTACAAAAAAGTGCAAATAACGAGTTACCCACAGTGAAATAATAAGTAGTTACTTACAAAGATAGAATAAGTGGTTACTCGAAAGTTAGGAAAAAAGCGGTTACCCTACACTGTGAAATAATTGGTTATATTGGAAAAATAACTTTTTACCTCGGAAAATTTTCAGTTGGAAAAATGTTCGAAACAACTTAATAAATAAAATATTAATGTTAACGGACAACATGTAGTCAAATCTGTGTTATAATAAAAAATTCCTGTGGAACAGAACGAGGGGACGACTTTGTTCCTCACAGTATATTTCTTATTTTTACAAAATTAATAAAAATTTTACTTTTATCCTTCCAAGATACACGCATCCAAATTTAGGGCCTCCTGTATTTTTATCTGCAGTCTTTTGTATCTTAAAATGATTATAAGCCAAACTAAAAGATTAAGTGATTTTAATTTACCTCCAGAGGAAATTTTCGATTAAAACAAAATCTACAGATTTTTTAATTCACAAACTTATTTATCATGAAAAAATAACCCCATAACAAAATCAAAGTCAGTTGTGTTTGACCTTTAAGAGGCGACTTGATTTTTGGATCCTTACTACCAAAATACGCAAGAAACCGTAATCAAAACAAAAAAGCAATACTGAGGGATGGGGAAGATGATACTGTTTTACATCTAGTGTGAAATACATAAGTTATTTATTTGGGTATCAAAAAATCATTTGAAAAAATTTTTCGACACTATTAGTACTTAATTTTTTTTTTTTTTTGTTTTGCTTTTGTTTTTATTATTACCCAGCTGGAAATGTGTCTTAAAGATAATGTCAGCAGCGGCGTTTAAGTGACAAGTTAGCAAACGCAGACGCTTACCGAAGACATCTTAAAGGAATGTCTGCATTTTTTTCTTTTTCTAAGTGAAGCTGACAAACTGCCTATTTGTCATTGGCTCATATGAATCAAAACTAGATATTACTAATAGGGGGAAATATAGGGTTTTTTAAGCAATTACTTCACAAATCTAGTCTACTTGGGAGTAGACTAGAAATTTAATTTTTTTATTTTCGTTTACATTTCATGCTATTCTACCAGCCAATTTGTAAATTTGGAGTTGAAACCCATTCCTAAGCCCAAAGTAATTACTTCGAAGCAATTGCTAAGTTTTATTCATATGACCCATTATCACAGGCATTTATTCTTATCTCGTGCTGACTAACTACATATTTGTCATCATCACAAGAATTTGTTGATTTGCGCTGACTAACTGCCTAATTGTCAGTATCGCATCTTGACAAATTTATAAAAAAAAATATTTTTGTCGTGAGAGCGATTTGAACCGCCAACCTCAAAACATATCAATGGGCAGGTTTACCAGAGAAACTCGCTACCGCTACAATTGATATGTAGGGTTTTATGATTACCTTAATCTGGTGAACGATGCTACTTCCGTTTTTGTTTTAAAACAAAAATATTTGTAGAGGTTTCTTTGATTTTTAAATTTTTTTATTCCTTTGCAAATGTTTATATACCCTATAAACAATTTCACTGGAATTCAAGCTGAAAACAAGTTCAATTCCAGCCCTGTTTTCCAGTTTCAAGGCTTGAATACAACTTTAATTACATTTTATTCCAATAGCATACTCCAGCAAAAGGGAAACAAAAATTCAAGTTTCAAATATTTTTGTTAAATATACAAATGCTAGAATTCAAAATGTACTTTACTTCAAGCAAAATTTAAAGCACTTGAATTTTTTAAACCTATGTGCTTATTGGGTATTTGCACATGTTTATTATTCTTTAAAAAAAATTTAAAAAAACAAACGACTGCTGATGTATCACTAACTGCTCACAAGTAGCGTACAATTTTGACACTACCAAAATAATGTTGACTTAACGGTAGGTAACAAATCGTTCACCAGATTGTTTAGTTGCGGATTAGTATCAGTTGAGCGTCGAACTCAATGTCTGAGGAACTGAGACATTTACAACATAATCGATTTAAAACTTGTATGTACTTGATTTGAATTAAAACAAAAATTCAAATTTGAAAGGTACATTGAAATAAAATTAAAATAATAAATAAACTTTTTAAAAGTATTTGTATTATTATGGTTTAGGTGAATTTTTAAGGCGATGAACTAACAAACAGAAGGCTTCTGGTTCTAGGCTAAGAGTTTATTTCAATACCAAAACTTAAATCTACATTAAGCTAGACAGAACTCTCTTTTCTTCCTTCTAGCAAACCCGAGTAAAAATAGTTATAAAGGAAATTATATAATTTAATATGGACTAATATGTTTATATATAGTCAAGTGTAACACTATATCTTTGCGGATATAATTATGTATAGCTTTGAGTTTTTCAAAAATTTCTTATATGATGTCATATATAGATCAGTATAAATATACATGTCCCCATATATATTTATATGTGCCATATCTATTTACATATGCTATGACAATTTTAATACATCGTCATATATAATTAAAAATGGCTTTATCGGAAAATATATAAAGTTTTATATACCCTAGTAAAAATGATTTTTATATAATCAGATATGAGTTTTATATAATCATTTATGATTTTATACAATTATAACTTGTCGAGTATTGTGAAACATATATTTTTATATGATCATATCAAAAGATATTTAATTATATAAAATTATATTAACCAGATCCACCATTTTTCGGATCAAATCATGTATGGATTAATATAATTATATAAAAAATATATTATTTGATCCGAAAAATGGTGGATCTGGTTAATATAATTTTATATAATTAAATATCTTTTGATATAATCATATAAAAATATATGTTTCACAATACTCGACAAGTTATAATTGTATAAAATCATAAATGATTGTATAAAAATCATATATGAATATATAAAAATCATTTTTACTAGGGTAGCTCAATGTTAAATTTTTTTTCTAATTTGTTTTAGATATGTTTAAGTATAGCGCAAAGTAAAAAAATTCTATGTTTTTTTGAGATATATTTATGTATGATTTCAAAATATAAAAGGCGTACTCATTACAACTCCTAAATTCCTTGTAAACCTTGTATAAAAACAAGCCATATTTTTATATATGGAATTTGACATTAAACTCATAAACATACCAGAATTATACAGTTTACGGGTAGAATACAAGTTTATATGAGAAGGCTTAAAATGCTTGGTTACAATTATGTACAACTTCTTCTAAATTTTTATTTAAATTTTTAATTCTTAACTTAAGGGTGTTATTTTTCAGTACTTTTTAATAGTTTTTGTTTTGATCTTGAAGTATGAAGCGTTATATAATTATGTCTTTCTACATCAAATTATATATAATTATATCGGGTCAAAATCCGGATAAGATTGCATATGATTCAATATATTTAGATCTTATCCGATATAATTTTATCCACCATTTTTCGGATCATAGCATATCTCCAATTATATTAAATAAGATATCATTACATATAACATCATATTATTTTTTTTACCCGGGAAGTTTTTTTTTTTTCAAAGTTTTCCTCTATTTATTGTAAAATAATTAATTTAATCCTATTTGGAATTTCTTTACTACTCAATTCTAAATTAGTTTTTTAATTTAGCTACGTGAATATATTTTGTCGTTCAGCAACCCAATAGTTTTATTTAAATAAAAAATCGGGTAACCGAGCAAAAATACAGGTTTCGGTTTATTCGAATTAAATAAGAACAAAACCGATCCATTTTCTAAAAATTAAAAAACTGACTAACGGGTTTCAGGTTTGAATACTCTGTTTTTTTTTTTTTTTGTATTTGCTTCTACTGCCGTAAAAATAAACTATAAAATGGAAGTAATTTATACTGTGTGAAACTATATTTGTGTTAAGAATAATCTGGAAAATCATCGAAGGAATATTATTTTATCATCTCGAATTCCAAACCAAAGTTCTATCGCACAACAAATACCGTTTATTAGCTAAAGAAGAACTTTCAAAACCCAACGAAATTTTTTATATTTTTTAAATACTGTTTACGTGCAAAGTGCATCGAACGCACCTATTGTTGGCTTAACGAAACAATCTCGCGCTCTTTGGCATTTACTCGTAGCCTTAGAGCTCTTGTTTTGTTAAGCCAACAATTTATAATACTCTTGTATCAACCACTGTTGGTAAAAGTGGCACAAAAGTGCCATTTGTGGCACTATTGAATGTTCAATGGCACCATGGCACTCTTTATAGAATTTTGGCACTTTTTAAGAAAATTTCTATATAATTTGATAAAAGGTCGATATCGCTGGTTTTTCATTAAAAGCCATGCCTACTTAGAACGGGTAGCAAAATTAAAAACAATCGCTACACTAAAAATTTCTACGATTTTCTGGACCAGCTTCCAGTTCTTCGGGGACAATTTAATAATTATTTTGATCTTTAAAAATAAAAGCAATGGGGATAAAATTAGAAAAACTTGAATTGATTCTATTGTTGTCACTGGAATTTTTCAAAAATTTGTAATGGTATTCTATTTTTTTATGACAAGCAAAAGTTTTAAAAATTTCACCATACAATGGTGCAATCTTTTTCTGCCAAAAATAAAATTAAATTATCAAAAAATTGTAATTTGTGAAAAATTACGATTTTTTCGATAATTTTATGAAATCTTAAATGAAATGAAAACTTAAAAAAATGTCCAGGAACCGCAGAACACAATAGAACTAGTTGTAAGCACTTGCAGTTTCCTTTAAATTTTAGCATCAAGCACCCTGAGCTTATTCCTAACAACTTTAGCCCCAAAAATCCCATGTTTATACGTAATCTTTTGGAGGAATTTGCAGAATTAGAATCGGTAAAAGGTTTGATGCATCTTACAATAATATCTCAAAATATGAATTAGGTATTTCATATTTTATTTCTATGAAGAAACATTATAACATTCTTCAAAAGAAAATAAAATTTTTATATTTTAAATTGTTGACAAATGAAAATATTTGTTTGTTATGTGCTTTTTGTTACATGATAATTTTGTCAAGGTTTTGCTGTGACAATTTTTCTCAGAATACCAAAATTATAATAATTTCCATTCACACCATTTTGTGACAATTTTGTTATTGTTATAAAGTTTAGAATAAGGGTGTAAAATTTACACTGTAAATGTATAAATATTTGAAATTAAAGCTGAACATAATTTTTGAGACATTTGCATGTTGCTTAATTTTTTTGGCACTTTTAAAGCGTTTTTGGCACTTTTTTGGCATCATTTAGGCACCAAACAAAAATTCTCAAATACCATCACTGGTATCAACCCGAGCGTAAGGTACGTTGCAACCCCCGTTTGCTATATTAAATAAAGAAGTTATTTTTATAACGTTTTTAGAAAATATTCTAACCCGCATTTTTTATTTATTTTCCATAATTTTCGGAAATTATTTTACGAGAAAAACATTGGTCCTTCAACCCGGATAATTTAGAACCCGAAATCGTAAAATAATTTCTCCGAAAATTATTTTATTTTCAGAAAATTAACCCGAATTTTCTTGGATTCGCTGCTGAGGATTAAGTATAAACCCCAATAAAATTATTACCCCATAAAACCCCCTTAAAATAAAGGTACGTAATTTGAAATTAAATAGTGTTCAAATTAAGTGTAACAATATAAAATATAAATATATACAGTGAACCCGCGTTAAAATAAAATAAATCCTACCAACAAATTAAGTGCAAAAAGAAAAACGCCTTCCATTTGTTTATTTATGTGTTTGCTTTTATTTAAAAGAACAATAAGAGAAAAAACCTTAGATTTCGTTCTTTTAACTCTTAAAATTCAAAGCCGTTTTTGTGTTTGTTTAATTCTCTTTTTTTTAATTGCAAAATAAGTGTTTACCCCCCCCGTAAGTGCATACAAATTGAAAGAAATTAAAGAGACTAGTGATCATAACATTTTTACTCGTTGTTTTTTCTATTAAACAAACGGACGGACAAACTTAAAATAAGTTATTAATTTAATTTTTATTTTACTCGCGAAAATAAATTAATTTTAAATCAAATAACTCGTGTGTTTAAAAAAAAAATAAAAGAATAAAATATTTTAATAAAATATACTCCAATTGTTCATACGTTTGTTGTGAGTACAAGTGGTTCTTTTTTTTGTATTGTTTTTGTTGGTAGTTTACTTTGTTTATATTGTTACACACATTACATTAGTGTTGCACCATTTGAATCGAACGAATAATCGGATAAAAAGTGTTATTTTGTGAAAAGTGCTAGAAAATCGAATTTTTTCCCGTGATTCATAGTGAAACAAAAAACACAATCGATTATTTTGAATTATTATTCGATTATTTCTCGTTAATTTGAATTTTTCGTTTTTTGAAGAAAATTAATTTACCCGTGACGAGTACCCGAAGTGATTTATTGCAACACTATTGTAAATTGAGCTTTTTTAAACCTTTTTTTGCAATCAAATAATATTACACTGAGCGAAATATTTGTTTTGAATTAATTTAAAGTAGAGATTTTACCCGAGTTTTTCAAATTTTTTAACGAATAATCGCTTATCAGTGTAAAATTGTTTAAGTATTATTGAATATTTTTATATATTTTGATACATTTTTGCGCGTTTGATAAATTTTTCCGATTTTTATCGACTTTTAGCGAAAGTTTTTAAATTTATTTGAAATTCATAAATTTTTACCCATTTTTTATTTTTTTTTGTGAAATTTTACCCCAATTTTGAGAATTTTTCTTCCATTTCTTCATTATTTTTGAAGATTTAATTCGATCTTCATAAATTTTTACCCGTTTTTGGAAATAATTTTGAAAATTTACCCTGATTTTTAAATTTTTCATCCGTTTTTTTGATTTTTTTGAAGATTTAATTCGATCTTTATATTTCTTACCCATTTTTCTCCGAGAAAAGAGTGACTTATATCCACGAATATGTCTGATATTTCCGAATTAGTGAAAAATTGTGACCGTTTGAGTGATTTTGAATCATTTATAACCGCTCTCCCTCCTGCGGATCATAAAATCGGTTCACTAAGCGCCCATGAAAGAGAATTAAATCGTTTATGGGAATCTATTCGGGCATCTTACGATTCTTTACACCTTGAATCTGATCCGGACAAAAAGATGCTTAAGGAAATAAAACATAGGTATATGTCTTCGTATACTACCTATACTTGCGGTGTTTCCTTTGTTACCGAAATCTTGGAGCGTTTAAGGGCAGAAAAGGCCAGAGAGTTAAACCCGCTTCCCGCCTCTACCATTAATCTTCCGCCTTGTAAAATGGATTCATTTGATGGCACTTATACAAGTTGGCCTACGTTTCGTGATTTGTTCACGGCTATGTACATTAATACCCGTATAAGCCCCGTCGAAAAGTTACTTCATCTTCGTAGTTTGGTAAAAGACGAGGCTTATAGTGTCATAAGCAAGTGCCCCTTGACTAATGAGGGGTTCGATCTTGCTTGGAAGAATTTAATGGACAGATATGAGAACAAAAAGAGTCTCATAAATGCTCAAATGGGAATTCTTTTCAGTATTCCTTCAATAGAGCGGGAAACTGGCCCTAATATTAAAAGGTTGCAACGCACCATAAATGATATAATTGCAAATCTTTCTTTATTGAAAGTTACCCCGGAAATGTTATACAATGTTATTTTTGTGTACGTTTGTTCTATTAAATTACCGGAACACACTTTAAGTCTTTGGGAAGAATCTGTGAAACGTAATCCCGATTTAACCGAATGGGATGAAATGGATAAATTTTTATCCTCTCGGTATCAAACACTTGAATCCGTGACCGATATAAGGCGTTCGCAGTTGAATCCCACTCAAAATCAATCTCGGAATTCAATTCCCGTTAACCCGAAGAAATCTTTGAATGATTCGAAGAGAATAAATACTTTTGTGGCTAGGAAAAACACGACCCAAACCGTGAGTAGATGTGCTCTTTGCCAAGAACGACATCCACTTAGATTGTGTCCGACATTTTTAGGACAAAATGTTGATCAGCGATTATCAACAGTAAAACGACTAAAGTGTTGTACCAATTTCCTTGCTACCTCCCATGAATTTAAGGCTTGTAAGAGCATTCACGTTTGTTTTTTGTGTAAGCAAAGGCATCACTCGCTTCTTCACAGAGGAAATCAAAATGTCCCGCATAACTCTTTTGATACTACTGGAAACCCGAATGTATCTCCACATAATCCCGCTCAGGTCTCATTAAATCCCGATGATGGACCGTCTACGTCTACAGGCATAAGATCTTATCAGACTTATACTGCCCAGGTAGATTGTGCTCCGAATTCTACCGTGCTTTTAGGAAATGCGATTTGTGAAGTTGGTACAAAGGATATTTTGAGTTCAGCCCGGGCATTAATAGACCCCTGTTCTCAAGCAACTTTTATTTCGAAACGGTTGCAAAAGAGACTTTGTATCCCTACTATTTCGACTCCAATGGCTGAAATTTCCGGCATTCATGAGACCGTTACTGCCATTTCATCGGATAGATGTTTACTTTCAATTGGTTCTCCAATTGACCCCAGTTTTAAAATTCAAACGGAGGCATATGTAGTTGACAAATTGACTGGTAGTTTACCCTCGTGTTCACTTGTTAACACAATTAATCATAGTTTTCCCGATATAACTATGGCTGACATCAGTTGTTCTCGAATGGATCTGCTTCTCGGCGGAGACATTTATCCCCATATATTATTGCCCGATGTCAGAAAACACCCGAAGGGCAATCTTATTGCCCAGAAGACAGTCTTCGGTTGGATTGTAACCGGTAAAGTAGGTCAACCCGAACCCTTGAATTCGGTTACGTCATTTTTCAACCACGTTCAACTGAACAGGCAAATTTCTCTTTTTTGGGAACTCGAAGAGGTTCCCCCAGTTTCCCGGATAACTGAAACCGAAGACTATTGTGAAAAACTTTCTACCACTTATAGGAATTCAGATGGTCGATATGTAGTTTCTTTACCCTTTAAACCCGATTTTCCTACTAATTTGTCTTTGGGAAACTCTCGTAATATAGCTCTTTCTCAATTTATTAGAAATGAGGCAAGGCTTCAGAGGAACCCTGAACTGAAGTCGCAGTATGATGAGGTAATTAACGAATATATGGTTTTAGGACATGGTAGCGAGGTAAACCCCCCTTTTAATGAATCGTCCAGCTATTACATGCCCCATCAAGCCGTTATAAAGCCCGATAGCGTTACTACCAAGCTTCGAGTGGTTTTTAACGCATCAAATTCATCGTCAAATGGCATGAGTTTGAACGATGTTCTTTACCCCGGTCCTATCCTACAGGCTGACCTCACGGTCTTAATTCTCCGTTGGCGATTTTATCGTTATGTTTTTAATGCGGACATTGAAAAGATGTACCGTCAGATACTCGTACACCCCAATCAAACCACATTTCAAAGGATTCTTTCCCGTCGTAATCCTAAGAGAATATAAAGGACTTTGAGCTAAGAACTGTAACGTTTGGAGTAAATTGTGCCCCTTATCTCGCTATACGGACACTACTTCAACTGGCCCGTGAGTGTGAGGCTCAATGTCCTGCTGCATCTGAAATTTTGAAAAACCATATGTGTGTTGATGACGTGCTAGCTGGCTCGCATGAGTTAGAAGATGGTTGTAGAAGACGTAATGAACTTATTAAAGTTCTTGAGTCGGCGGGTTTTATACTCCGAAAATGGACCGCGAATCATATACGTCTTCTCGGAACTTTACCCGAAAAGAATCTGCTTGGAACAGATTTCTTGAAAATTTCAGATGCGAGCTCTACTAAAACCCTAGGCTTGCGGTGGAATGCTGTAAAAGACAGCTTCTATTTTGGACTCGTTTCGCAGCCGGGTAGAAATGTGGTCACCACACGTGCAGTCTTGTCTGAAATTGCTAAATTATTTGATCCCGCCGGTTGGCTATCCCCAGAAATTATAGTTGCGAAAATGATCATGCAACAAATATGGAAGGACAAGACAGATTGGGATGAGTGCTTGAATTCTACCACGTTGATTCAATGGCACTCTTTTCTCGATGATTACCCGTACATTGAGAAGATTGAAATACCCCGATGGATTAATTATCACCCCGATAATGATTATCAGATCCATGGATTTTGTGATGCTTCCGAAAAAGCATACGCTGCAACACTCTACGTTCGCACCATCTCTTCCCCGTTTGAGATACAATCGCATTTGCTTGCATCCAAAACAAAAGTAGCTCCAGTAAAATATGAGACGTTACCCCGTTTAGAGCTCTGTGGAGCGGCATTAATGGCAAACATGGTTGAATCAATTTGTGGCCAATTAAATCTTCCTAAAGAAAAGATTTACCTGTGGACAGATTCAACCATTGTTTTGACTTGGCTTCAGAAACCCCCGTGCCATTTGCCAACTTTTGTAGCGAATAGAGTAGCAGTAATTGAGGGAAAGGTTAGAACTGAGAATTGGTCTCACGTTGCTTCCAAGGACAACCCCGCCGATTTGGCAAGTCGTGGGTCTCTTGCTCGTGATTTGATTGAAAACCCCTTATGGTGGCATGGGCCAAAATGGTTTTCTCAACCAAGAGATAAATGGCCACAGAAATCGATAAATATTTATTCCCATTTAGAATGTGTTGTTTCCCATAACACCCCGAAGAAAATATTTGATATTCTCGAATTATTTTCTGATTTACCTCCGAACAAAATTAACCCATTTATTTTTCTTTTTCTCTCCCGCAGGTTAGAAATGTCGTCAGCCAGCCGCCGCCTTGAGGTCCACCGACAAGAGGGTACCGAAAAACCCGAAACAAACTCCTCTGGAAAAACGGACCTCGGTCCATCTTGCAAACTCTGTAAGATGGACCATCCATTGCGAAAATGTTTCCGTTTTAAGCGCATGTCGGTGGACCAAAGGATTCAAACAGTAAAACGCCTTAAATATTGTTTTAACTGTTTGGCGACATCGCATTTGTTGCGAAACTGCAACAGTCGGGAACGGTGCCTCGAGTGCCTGGTAAAGCACCACACCCTTCTCCACCGCCACCCAAGAACGTCACAGGATGTCCCCCGAACACCCAGAAACCGTGCCAATAAAAAAGGCAAGCAACAACATCGTCAACAACATCGTCAACAAGGACATCAACAACAACAACAACAACTGCACCAGTGCCAGTGTGGCAGCCGTAGTGGCAGTAAAGCCCAGCTGAATTATGGTGGAAGCGGTAGCCAACCGGCTACCATAGTTATAAACGTCCACTCTGGACAACATTTTTAATTTTTTTATAAAATAGTTTTTTTTTAACCCATTGGAGTTGCCTAAATTTTTAATTTTTTTTTTGAATTTTTTAATTAATTGTATTTGTTTTTTCTTTTTTTCTTCTAATTTAAATTCAGTTTTCCCTGAATTAGAAAAATTGTTAATTAGTTATAAGGTTTTGAATTATAAATATATACACGTTTTTAAATTTTAACGTACCTCGCACTCACTCTTTAGCTCCTCTTGTTGCACCCGTGCAAGGGGGGCGGGATGTTTACGTGCAAAGTGCATCGAACGCACCTATTGTTGGCTTAACGAAACAATCTCGCGCTCTTTGGCATTTACTCGTAGCCTTAGAGCTCTTGTTTTGTTAAGCCAACAATTTATAATACTCTTGTATCAACCCGAGCGTAAGGTACGTTGCAACTAGGGATACCGAACGGGACTGGTTTTTACAAATCCCGGGATTCGGGATTTTGAAAATTTCAATCCCGGGATCCCGAGATTTTTCGGGATCCCGGGATTTATCGGGATCCCGGGATTTTTCGGGATTTCGGGATTTTTCGGGGTTTCGGGATTTTCTTGTTTCATCATATTTTTAATTTTAAAAGTAAATAGCTGAAATAAACCCTAAAAATTTAAATAATTCATTATAAATCTACTTATTATTTCTTGCAGTATGAAGAAATAAACAAATTAAGCCGGATTCCACGCTGCAGAGTTGAGGGTATAAAATAGAGATAGCATGATACAAAAAATATATAAGTGCAAAAAAGAAAGGAACAAAATCCACTCAGAGTGGAGTACTACAGCATTGTGAATCTGACTTTAAACAGAAACTACACTCATAGAAATAAGTATGTAAAAATAGCAGAAAAAGCTACCAAAAATTAACAAAAAAGGCTCCGCGATAACTAATGAAATCAACAGAACTTATTTACTAAATAATTGTTAAATTTCCGAAATATAAGAAATATACCAATGACTTAAATTTAAGCAAATTGCAGTTTACCTCTGAAGAAACTTTTTAACCAAAAGCAGCTAAAACACTGCTATATCTACAAATGTTTAGTTATATTTGGCTAAAATTAGTTGAATGCAAATACAAACTACTCTGCTGAAATTATCAGAAATATTTAGTGACTATTAGTTTTTTAAATCAACTAACAAAAAATGTTAAGAACATACCTCTGATGATTTCCAAAAGGCAGATTGTTAGATTTTTTAATTTAACAAAAATTTGCTGTTTTTAGTCGACAAAATTATTTTGCATGAAGTTATGATTTTAGCAAATCATCAATAAAATAAATAAAAACATGTCCGTTAAAAGCTAAATTACGATTTTCAAAAGTTTCACAACTAAATAAAAGTTTTTAAATTATTTATTCAGATTTATTTAATCTCTAATCTATTTTAATCTGTTATTTATGAATGGGAAAAATTAGTTCTTTAATAACATTTAATAAGATATTAGATTTATGTGATTTAGGTCGAATATAACAATGAAAACAAATAAAAAAAGAGATAAAATATGCCAAATAATGAAATCGGAAATCCCGGGATTTTTTCAAGACCAATCCCGGGATTTCGGGATTTCTAAATCCCGAAAATCCCGGGATTTTCGGGATCGGGATTTCGGGATCGGGATTTCGGGATCGGTATCCCTAGTTGCAACCCCCGTTTGCTATATTAAATAAAGAAGTTATTTTTATAACGTTTTTAGAAAATATTCTAACCCGCATTTTTTATTTATTTTCCATAATTTTCGGAAATTATTTTACGAGAAAAACAAATACCTATAAAAATTAACTGTTTGCTTCAAAAATACTGTGTTGTTAAGTGATTATTACATTGTAATAACTTCATTAAACAACTGCAAAGAAAAGCAGAAGTTACTTCTCGTCAGTTGTGGTTTTAAATAACTGCGATAATATCGTAGTTGTTTTGTATTTTACCATCAAAAACAATGTAATTTCAGTTAAAAACAACAATTACTAATTACTGTACAAAAAACCAGCAAAAAAAGAGATGCAGAAGCAGCAACAACAATTGATGATATAGATATACTTCTTTTTTAACATAAATACTAATGATTTTAATATTGATTTGTCATAGGAGAGGATTTTTTCAGTAGGTTTTTTTTGAAAGAGTGCAAAGAAAGCTTTTTTTCACCAAATAAAAGTTTAGAAATAATTCTTTCTAAAAAAAATTTTATTTTCTTTATTTTACAAAAGTTTTTTTTATTGCCGCCACCGGGTTCGAACTTGGGTCCTCACGATTGCTAGTCCAGCGCTCTACCGCTGAGATATTCTTTGATATGAAAGTTGGCTGGCATAAAAACACCACTTTGTTATTGATATTGTTCCTTATTACCTTCAATAAAAGTTCTTAATAAACAAGTGTAAAAAGTGCACTCCAATTAAATATTGTTTTCAGTACTATTTTTACAGGTGCATAAACAGCAATTTCTCACCATTTTTTTATATACAGATATTTTTAAAAATTAAAAAAATATTGAACTTAAAAAAATTAATTATAAATATTAAAAAAAAATTAACAAAAAAATATTGGTCCCGCCGGGAATCGAACCCGCGACCCCCTGTTTGGAAATGTGAAATTATACCAAAATCACTTTTTACGATCACTTTTAGAGCAATTACTCTTTAGAAGCAATACTTAAGTGATTTTTTGGATGTTGTTCAGAAGTAATTCTAAAAAAGCTGTAAAAATATACTAACGGACACTTTGGAAGCAATGAAAGAAGTGGTTTTTTGAAGTTGTTCAGAATAACTTCTAAAAAAGCAGGAAAAATACACTAATAGATAATTGTGAAGCACTAAAAGAAGTAGTTTGTAAATCACTACTTGCAATTTTTTTTTGCTGTGCAACTGTCATTAAGTAACTGGCAAACTTTTTTGAGTGCAAAATAAAACAAAACAAGTAGAAATAAAGGTATGTACTTATTCAAATTTATAAAAGACAAAGCAAATGCAAAAAAATATATTATAATGGTAAGTATGAAAACTTTGATATGCTTTGTATTAGAGATGGGCACGTAAGTGAATTTTCACTCACACTCACTCACGCTCACGAGAAAAAAATTCTAATCACGCACAATCACTCACGATAAAAAAAATTACTACACACACACACTCACGCTCACGTGAGTGATTCACGTCAGTCACACTCACGCGTGATTCACGTGAATCACACAAATTCATGAAACAAAAGCTTCCCAGAAAAAAATAATATTCAAAAATTAAAAAAATTAAACTCGAAATTGCACCCTGTATAGGGTTAGTGTCATTATTTAACCACTTATTGGGTAATGAAAGATTTTTGTGGGATATTATTCCATAGAGCATACAATATTAATAGGTCCGTTAAGGGTAAACTTTTCCGGCCAATTTTGGCATAAAGGTCAAAATTTGCATCTCGGGAATGCAATGACGTACTTAAGTGCTTCTGTTTCAGCAAGATTGTCCCCAGGAAAATTTTCTGTTCCAAAGAATCGATTGTTGAGTAGCTGATTTTTCTTTACAATCCCTTCTATTGTCGATTCTAACACCGATTCTTTTTGTTTGAAATTGTCCCAAAAGCAACCCCTTCTACAGTTCCAAAGTAGAACCGGTTGCTGGAACTGATTCTACATCAATCACACCTTCCATATACGATCCCAGGAACTGGTTCCCGAACCACTGCCATGGAATCAGTTGCAGTGGAACCAGTTGTAGAATAGGTGTGGTTGGCTACCGAATGTAAAAAAATTTTCTGGGTCGTTACACACCCAGGAAAATTTCCTGTTCCAAAGAATCGGTTGTAGAATAGCTACTTATCATTTACAACCCCTTCTACTTTCGATTCTAACACCGATTCTTTTTGTTTGAAATTGTCCCAAAAGCAACCACTTCCATACCACCAAAGTGGAACCGGTTGCCCTAGAATCAGTTCTGGAACTAGTTCTAGAACTGATTCTACTTCAGACATACCTTCCATATGGGATCCCAGGAACTCGTTCCGTAACCAGTTCCATGGAATCGGTTGCCGTGTGGTTGGCTACTGATTGCAAAAAATTTTCTTGGGTTACTTTTGATACCAGTTTTGCGAAAAAATTCAAAAACCTTTTTATGCCAAAATAGATTATAATCGGTATTTTTTTATGAAATAATAATATGTCTGTCTGTCATAATAATATGCCTGTTCGCTGAACAGAAAAATTTGTTAGCTTCACGTAATTTATTCCTGTTTTTGGCTTAATATTTTTTTTTTAATTTAACACATCTTAATTTAAGTAAAAAATTAGTGAAACTACAGTTTTATTTGTAATTATACTGATCGCAAAATTTGTTCAAATTACAGGGTCTCGCAACCCTCCCCGGACCTGGTCCATATCATCTAAGGCTACGTAAGGTCCGTTTTTCTCTATCTCGCTTAATTTTCGACATATACGCCATTTTATAAATGGAAATTTTTTTAAATTTCTAAGGGCCGAAGACCCTACCGACGGCCATTTTTGGATAGAAATAAAATTTTCGCGGGCTATTACGTATCAAGGGGTAGCCGAAATATTCGTCAAATTTGCTCTATCTCTTAGTTTTTGAGATATGGGCCATTTAAAAAAAATCGGGAGGGAAAGAATAGCTATATAAAGCTGTGTACCTTTTTCTAAAGAAACCACTTTGCATATGCGACCTTTGCATATGCATTTTTTATAAATAAATCAAAAATCTCAGATTCTGAGGGCTTTTTCTAAAAGAACAGATTAGTTTCTGACTGAACATTTTTATATAAGAAAAACTCCAGATTTTAATTCATCTTGGTGTAAGTTGTAATTATTTTTGTTATTGAGAATATTAGCGATATTCTAACAACGAAAAGAACGATATTGTTATTTTTCAGAATGTGTATTTTATTTGTTTATTTGCGTATTTTTGCCCAATTTATAGTAGGTATCAAGTTACCTCCTTTTAATAGAGTAGATATCAACAAAAACTTATTAGATTGTACTCCTTATTATTTAGGTATTAGAAATGAGCACCCATTGCTGAGATTATGCTGGGTCTTGCTTCAAAACCGTATGTTAAGCAATAAACGAAGTAAATTATGTTTTCTATTGACATAATTGATTACTGAAAATATGAATAAAAAGCCCAAAAAAAGAGTCAGTCGTTAAATTTTGCCTCACCCACACTCACTCACGCAAAAATTTTACTCACGCACACTCACACACGAACATTTTTAATCTACTCACACTCACTCACTTTCACGGTTTTACTCACACCTTTGTTTACTCTCGTAAATCACGCAATATTCTGCTCACGTGCCCATCTCTACCCGAGTAAAAAAAATTGATCTCGCGCAATATCTAATTATACCCAATTTGATATTGTTTAAGATCTGCTGTAATATCTAGCTGATCCAATTAGATCTCAAAATTGGGAGTATCCAATCATATCGTATTAGATCCCATTGTATATATGGGGATAAACTAAGATCAAGTTATATCTCAAAATTGGGAGGTCCAGTGATATCTTTGGGGATAAACCTAGATCTATTTTGATCCGAAAATTGGCGGATCCAGCTATATATTTTCGGATATTTTTAGATCTAATTTGATCCGAAAAATGGCGGATCCATTTAGATCCAGCTATATATTTGGGGATAAACTTAGATCTAATTTGATCTCAATTTTGGCAGATCAAATTAGATCCCGCAATATATTTGTGGATAAACGTATATCTAATTTGATCCGAAAAAGTGGCAGAACGAATTAGATCTAGCTATATATTTGGGGATAAACTTAGATCTAATTTGATCCGAAAAATGGCACATCGAATTAGATCCAGCAATATATTTGTGGATAAAGTTAGATATAAATTGATCTGAAAAATGGCAGATCAAATTAGATCCAGCAATATATTTGTGGATTAACTTAGATCTAAATTTATCCGAAAAATGGCAGATCGAATTAGATTCAGCAATATATTTGTGGATAAACTTGGATATAAATTGAATAGAAAATTGGCAGATCAAATTAGATCCAGCAATATATTTTGGGATTTAGTAAGACCTAATTTGATCCGAAAAATGGCAGATCGAATTAGATCCAGCTATATATTTGTGGATAAACTTAGATCTAATTTGATCCGGAAAAGTGGCAGATCGAATTAGATCCAGCAATATATTTAGGGATAAACTTGGATGTAAATTTATCCGAAAAATGCCAGATTGAATTAGATCCAGCAATATATATGTGGATAAACTTAGATCAAAATTTAACCGAAAAATGGCAGATCAAATTAGATCCAGCAATATATTTGGGGATAAACTTGGATCTAAATTTATCAGAAAAATGGCAGATCGAATTAGATCCAGCAATTTATTAAGGTATTAAAATGGCAGATATAATTAGAAACAGCAATATATTTGGGGATTGACATCTAAAAATATCCATAAAAATGACAGATAAAATTAGATGCCGCATTATATTTGGTACTACGTAAGATCTCCATTTATTTGGGATTAAATAAGATCCCAGACATATATTGCCAACTGTTCAAAAAATAATACACTGGCAGAGCAGTGATTTTATAAAAATTACAATATTTTGTTAAAATAAGGTTTAAACTCAGAAGGTCTCGAGTTCGATATGCATTTTTTTACAAAATGAATTTCTTTTTATAAAATTAAAATTTTTTTTCTATAAATTTTTTTATAAAATTATATGTTTATTTTTTTATTAAATTGAAATCTTTGAATAAAATAATTTTATTTACATCTTTTTAACGCTCTACACCATTTCAATTGTATTAATTGTTTTTAAGATTTATTAATTGTATTTCAGAAATAATCAATTGAATTTCAGTTTTATCAATTGTATTTCAGAACCTATCAATTATTTTTCAGATTTATGAATTGTATTTCAGAACTAGTCAATTGAAGTTCAGTTTTATCAATTCTGTTTCAGAAATTATTAATTGTATTTCCGAAATTATCAAACTGTATTTCAGAAATTATCAATTGTATTTCAGAAATTATGAAATGTAATTTAGAAATTTTTCTCTATTAACTATGATAAACAATCAACAAGTTTTGAAATAGATTTGATTATTTCTGAAATACAATTAATAATTTCTGAAATACATTCCATAATTTCTGAAATACATTTAAAATTTGTGAAATGCAATTAATAGCTTCTGAAATACAGTCAATATTGTAGTTGAGTTACCATTTATGACCAGCATATATTTAAATGGCAGCATATATGGTATGTTCCCTATTAAAAAAAATAATATGGAGCTTTATATGGCAATATATAACTTAGAGTCATCCATGTACCATTTGATCCGAAAAATGGCCCGATAAAATTGTATCAGTTGTTTATCAGTTTTTAACTTATTGTATCAGTTTAGATCTGACCTGATTAAATTATGTGTTAATCAGATGAAATTGTATCTGATTTTTGACCTGATACAATTTTATTGGTTTATATCACATGGTATCAGTTTAGGTCCAAATAGATATATTTGTATACAAAATTATATAGTTATATCCCAATTTTGACCTGATATCAGTTTAAAACTTTGATACAATTTTATAAGGTAAATGTCGGATACAATTATATTTAATTTATATAAAATTGAACCAATTACGATCAAACCTGACACCATTACATATAAACCGATAAAATTGCATCAAGTCAAAAATCGCATACAATTTCATCTGATTAACACATAATTTAATCAGGTCTGATCTAAACTGATACAATTAGATACAAATTTATAAACAATCGATAAAAATATATCGGGCCATTCTTCGGATGAAACTGTATATTTATACAGATATAACTTAATCACATATATGACTATATGTAACTATTTTTATTCGGGTTGTTTAAATGATACGATATATCAAAGTATATGGTACTATATATGGTAGCATATGTTATCATATCTGGAACTGTATTAAAAATGTTGTTGAAATGGCACCATATATCATAATGTATGGTTTAAATGTCACCACATATGGTAATATATTGTTTAAATGATACCATATATCAATATATATTGCACCATATATAGTAGCATATATTATTATATCTGAAACTGTATTAAAAATGTTGTTCATGAGGTCCCATATATGAGCATATATTGTTGAAATGGCACCATATATGATAATATATGGTTTAAATGGCACCATATATAGTAATATATTACTTAAATAACACCATGTATAAATATATATTGCACTATATATAGTATCATATATTATCATATCTGGAACTGTATTAAAAATTTTGATCATGAGTTACCATATATGGCCATATATTGTTTAAATGGCACCATATATAATAATATATGGTTTAAATGGTACCGTATATGATAATATATGGTTTGAATGGCACCATATATGATAATATATGGTTTGAATGTCACCGTATATGATAATATATAGCTAAAATAACACCATATATAAATATATATCGCACTATATATAGTACCATATATTATCATATGTGGAACTGAATTAAAAATTTTGTTTATGAGGTATCATATATGACCATATATTGTTTAAGTGCCACCATATATGATAATATCTAGTTTAACTGTCACCATATATAATTATATATTGTTTAAATGATACCATATATAATTATATATTGCTAAAATGCCACCATATATATTAAGATATAGTTCTATATATAACTATATATGCAATAAGATCAACCATGTCATGTAATATATAATTATATATGCCATACCTAATATTATGAAGGTCGATATCTAATTAGATGAAATTATATATGGCATAATATAAGGAAAAATTTTGTGAAAAAACGTCATATATAATTATATATGGATATACATAACGACATGTTATGTAATATATGCCATATATGATTATATATAATTTTTTTTACTCGGGTATCTCTTTTAAGATAACAAAACAATATAAAATACAGAAACAAATCACTTAAGTTAGAGCTAAGAATGTATTTTAAAATACAACTAAACTACCGTTGCAACGTGACAACAATGAACTCTTTTGGCCTCATTCATGTTGGTTAAAGACAAAAAATTTATGAAAAGCCGCCTTAAGAAGCAGTATTATACGTATGGATTTTTGAGAAATTAAAAAAAGAAATAATTCATAACATTAAAAAAAGAATAAAAATGAATTTAAAAATATGTCTCATTTTGTACGAGACTTTCTATTTTCTGACTTGACAAAAACTATGTTGTCACAAAAATCTATGACAACAGTTAAGCTTTAAAAAATAATAATAAGAATTAAGAAATGAACATACTGTAGATACATATAAAAATACAATTCTTAAAATTTATTAAATACATATCTATAGTTCAAAATCCAAAATTTTTCTTTTGGAATCACATACGTAAGGGTCTTAACCGTTCAGTTTTGTACCCGGCACAAAAAAGTGAAAACAAATCCAAGCACGCCTAAACATTTAAACAAACAATTTATACAGAAAAATTATTAATATAAATTTTACTCGATTTATACCTAAGTGCGTTGCTTCCATTAAAACTGTTCTGTGATAATAATTTTTGTTCCAAAGACAATGTGTACAATATGCTAAGAATTCTTTCAAGGCAAAGGCCAGGGCTTGTACGTCTAAATGCGCAAAGTTTGAACAATAAAATGGACGAACTTAGGTATTTATTTACATCATCTAGTATTGACATAATTTGTATCTCAGAAACTTGGTTTGACCCGCTGGTCAGTGACACCATTTTTCATGTAAATGGTGTTAAACTATTTAGATCTGACAGAAGAACTCACGCTGGAGGAGTAGCAATATATCTTAGAAACAGTATTAGGTGTGCAATGAAACTTAAAACTAAAAATGATAGTAAAATCAAATATTTATTTTTAGAAGTCACCTCCAAAGATAGACGAAAAATGCTCATCTGCTGTGTATACAGACCGCACCGCGATATTGACTTTTTCACATTATTAGATATAATCGAAACACTTTCTCTTGATTACAATGATATAGTTATCACTGGTGACTTTAATAATAATATATTGCTTAATAGCTCCCTAACTGACTCTATGCAGTCTTTCGGATTATTGCCAGTAAATACTTCAGTTCCTACTAGGGATGTCAAACGGGAAATCCCGAAATCCCGGGATTTTCGGGATTGGCAAAATCCCGAATCCCGGGATTATTTTTCAAAAATCCCGGGATTTTCTTATTTTTAAATATTAATATAAACGAAAATGAACAAAGTGAGCAATTATTAGATTACCTACGTTTTTTCTTGAATTTTCTCATATTGACAAGAAATTGAGCCAAGATATTGGTAAAATTATAAATTAAGTAGATTATTCGAGTAAACTATGCAAAGACTTTGCAGAAAAATTTGAAATTTTGGTAAACAATATTAATTTTTTGAGTAATACATGCGAAAAATCAAGTTTGTTTGTTATTTACCGATTTATTCTTCCAAGCGAAATTCGATTTCTGGAACTGGGACTGTAAGTTTTGGCAGGGACTGTAAGTTTGAATTCTTCCATGAAAACATTTGATAACGATAAGCAAATAACTTTGTTGCTGTAATTACACGATTTAGTGGGCAAGGCTGTCGCAACGAATCTGTTTTAAAATCTGCTTACAAAATACTGGGCGCAAGTGTACTTAATGACAGGCCTTCATATATTATCCCAGCCAGAAAAATACAAACGGGAAAGCGATGGCAAGGTATTTTAATAGGTGGTACAAGTACTGACAAAAATTGCTTTCCCATTTCCAATATGATAACGTCAATAGACAAAAGGACCGGCAGTTCAAAAAGCGCCGGAAAAGTACTGGAGAAACAAAAGTTTTAACTTTGGCAAAACTCTGCCAAAACCAATAAATAAGTGGTTTGGAATTATATTTTCCAAAATAAAATTTAAAAAAAGTTCATATGTATTTTTTTTGCCCTGCCGTGATGTTTTGCAAAGCAAATACTGGCAAAACAATTTTTGCAAACGCTGGCATAGCGTCTCAAATGAGTGTTCTGCCAGTCATTTATTTTTAACATCGCGGTTACCCAGTGGTATGCAAGTACTTGATTTTTTGTACCACTGTCAATTTCTGACTGAGATGTTTCAATATTCATAAAATGTACCACATTATTATTTAACAACTATTAAATAATTATAAAACGCTTTATTCTATCATATATGGTGCCATTTAAACAATATATGGTCATATATGGTACCTCATAAACCAAATCTTTAATTCAGTTCCAGATATGATAATATATGGTACTATATATAGTTCGATATATATTTATATATGGTGTTATTTAAGCTATATATTATCATATATGGTGCCATTCAAACCATATATTATCATATATGGTACCATTTAAACCATATATTATCATATATGGTGCAATTTCAACAATATATGCCCATATATGGTACCTCATGAACAATATTTTTAATACAGTTCCACATATGATAATATATGCTACCATATATAGTGCCATATATATTTATATATGGTGTTATTTAAGCAATATATTACCATATATGGTGCCATTTAAACCATATATTGTCATATATGGTGCCATTTCAACAATATATGCTCATATATGGTACCTGATGAACGACATTTTTAATACAGATGCAGATATGATAATATATGCTACCATATATAGTCCCATATATAGTCCCATATATATTGATATATGGTGTCATTTAAACAATATTAATATATATGGTATCATTTAAACAATATATTGTCATATATGGCACAATTTAAACAATATATGGTCAAATTTGGTACCACATCAACATTTTGAATACAATTCGATATATGGTTTAATTTGAATAATGTAAAACTGTATGGCGCTATAAAAAATATTATCAGATATGTTACTTCATTAACAATATTTATAACACAGTGTCATATATTGTAATATATGTATATCATTCAATATATATTGATGTATGGTAATGGTACAATAATTCCCATATCAGTTGAGATACAATTTGTGGGTCCATATCAACAATTTGTTCACGTACATTTAACATATATATTTGTACATTTAAGTTATAATTTATAAACACTTTATAAAGTTAAATAGTTCCATAAACCTCGTCTAACTGTATAGAATGTTTATGAATATACGATTTAATATATAATAATTACAACTACAAATTGGTGCCATTATCTAAAATTTAATTTAATGTTAACTTATAATAAAATAAAAATGTATTTCCTAAAAATAAAAATATAGTGTTAATTAATGTTAATATACAATAGGTTTAAGTTTAACATCCCAGACAGAAAAATATAATCGGCACAATGCTGGCAAACCGTTGGCGATGGTCGGTTATGCGTTGGCAGAACGTTGCATTAACTATCTTGGCAAAAAAATAGATTTCAAAAAACATTTTTCAAAAAATTGAGAAAACTTTTTTTTAAATTTTTTTTGAAAAACATGAAATTTAACCCAGTCCACCAGATTGTCAGCCAAGACCTCTACACTCTAATCTAACGAGACTTGTTATAGATGTGTGATAGCTACAAATTAAATGAATGATAAAAGCATTTCGAGCTAACTTATAAGCATCGAAAAAAGGTATTCCAGAAATTATTAAATGTATTTTAGAAAATTTTAATTGTATATCACAAAATATTATTTGCACTTCGGAAACTACAATATTACGCAAATTTAATTATTTATTTATTTAGTTGTGTCCAGAAATAATGAAATCTATTTCAGAATTTCATAGCTAATAGAGAAAAATTTCTCAAATACATTTCATAATTTCGGAAATACGATTGATAATTTCTGAAATACAGTTTGATAATTTCTGAAATACAGTTGTGAATTTCGGAAATACAATTAATAATTTCTGAAACACAATTGATAAAACTGAACTTCAATTGACTAGTTCTGAAATACAATTCATAAATGTGAAAAATAATTGATGAGTTCTGAAACACAATTGATAAAACTGAAATTCAATTGATTATTTCTGAAATACAATTGATAAATCTTAAAACAATTAATACAATTGGAAATG